>CM070824.1:46544987-46624987 GCA_036326025.1 Chrosomus eos | reverse complement strand
CTTTCTTCAGTGGAAAAGAAATGAAGGTTTTTGATGAAAACATTCCAGGATTTTTCTCCATATAATGGACTTCAATGGGACCCAAACGGTTCAAGGTCCAAATGACAGTTTCAGTGCAGCTTCAAAGGGCTTTAAACGACACCAGACGATGAATAAGGGTCTTATCTTGCGAAACGATCGTCATTTTTAAAATGAATAAAAAACTTTAAGTTTTATGCCTTACTCTGTTATGTAATGCGTGGTCGTGACTCTCCTGTTCATCAAAATGAATGAGTCTTTTTTCGAGTCATTTTGATGAACGAGTTCGAACAGGAGAGTCACGACCGCGCATTACGGAACAGAGTAAGGCATAAAACTTAAAGTTTTTTATTCATTTTAAAAATGACCGATCGTTTCACTAGATAAGACCCTTATTCATCGTCTGGTGTCGTTAAAGCCCTTTGAAGCTGCACTGAAACTGTCATTTGGACCTTGAACCGTTTGGGTCCCATTGAAGTCCATTATATGGAGAAAATCCTGGAATGTTTTCATCAAAAACCTTGATTTCTTTTCCACTGAAGAAAGAAAGACATGGACATCTTGGATGACATGGGGGAGAGTAAATTATCAGCAAAAGTTTTTTAAAAAGTGAACTAATCCTTTAAAAACACACTCCCGGATCCTCTCAGAACCTTCCTCCAGTAACAGAATGTTAATAGAACGTTAATAGAACGTTAGTTCAACGTTATTTGGTCGTCACTGCAAAAAATGCCTTTCTAACTTAGTATTTTTGTCTTGTTTCCAGTCCAAATATCAAAACATTTTTAAATCAAGAAGCATTTACTAAAGTAGTAAAATGACATAAGAAATGTTGTCGTTTTCTGAAAAAGAAAAATCGAAATTAAGTGAGTTTTTGCTTAAAACATGCAAAATTATCACAGAATAAAACATTTTAAAAGACTTTTCATCTCACGTTTATATCTCTCAATTCTGACTTTATAACATGCAATTGTGACTATATCATACAACTCTGACTTTATATCTCACAATTGCGTGTCAAAGTCAGAATTGCATGTTAATAAACCTTTTTTTTATTTATTCTGTGGCGGGAACACGCTTCCATAATTATGTGCCAATGGGGTCAGAAAAATAATCTTGTTTTCCATTTGAATTAATATTATTTTTCTTGCCTCATAGGCAGATAATTAAGCTTGTTTTTATTTACATTTTATTCCCTAGAAAACAAGATATAATTTCTTATGTCATTTTACTCATCTAGTAAATGCTTCTTGATTTAAGATTTTTTTTTTATAGATATTTAGACTGGAAACAAGACACAAATAATAAGTAAGAAAAGCATTTTTTTACAGTGTTTAATAACACGTTATTTAACGTTTCTTTAAAACCTTGTGGTTTGTGAAAATGTTTGCTAGAGAATTTAAACTACTTAAGTTACATCACATTACAGAAACTTTAAACTGGTTTGAATGTTATTTCATTAATCGTTTTCTCTTTAGTTCGTTTAGGGATATTAGACAATCGCACTGAGATACACACACTCGTATCAGTGTTTGTGTCTCGACAGCTTCAAATAAAGCCAATAAACTACAAAAAATGCTTTTCTTACTCAGTATTTATGTCTTGTTTCCAGTCCAAATATCAAAAAAATCTTAAATCAAGAAGCATTTACTAGATGAGTAACATGACATAGACTGTTTTCCGGGGGATTTAATGAAAATTAAGTGAGTTTCTGCTTAAAAAAAAGCAAAATTATCTGCCAATGGGATAAGAAAACAGAAACAAGATTATTTTTCTTACTCCATTAGCAGATAATTTTTCTTGTTTTAAGCATCAACTCACTTAATTTTGATGAATTTCCCCAGAAAACAAGACTAAATATCTTATGTCATTCTGCTACTTTAGTAAATGCTTCTTGATTTAAGAATTTTTAGATATTTGGACTGGAAACAATACAAAAATACTGAGTAAGAAAAGCATTTTTTGCAGTGTATAAGAGAACTTCAGTCCATCTTGATGGATAATGCACATGAGACTCTGACCAATCAGAGGAGAGTTTCACTAAAGTCACATCATGTGATAGCAAACCGAACCGAAAAAGCACAAATGCAACATTGTAATCTTTAGGTGTGAATAGTCTGGCCGTGTTTCGGTGTGGAAAGCGCTGAAGGTCACGCCGGTGTTTAATGGGGGTAACTAACAGCGCTCGAGACGTTTGAGTTTCTGAGAAGTTCAGTTCCAGTCAGACACCTCCAGCTTCAGGCCAAACACATTACAGCCATCACAAACTCACTGCGTTACGGGTTTATGAGGTGTGAGAGACTGCAGGCCATGAACGCCTTTAGTCCTCAATGATCCCATTATAGCGCTGAACACACACACACACACACATGATAACACGCTCGGGTTAGAAGATATAAAAGGAGCCGGATTGAAATACAATCTAAGTTTATGAGACGAGCTCACTGATATAGTCAAACAAACGTGTGTTTATATACTGTAAATAGAGTCGTTTACTCACCATCACGTCTTTCCAAACACATGTGACTTTCTTATTTCTGTGGGACACAACAGAAACAGATTTAAGTCGTTATCCACCGAAACGTGTCAGGAAGTTCTTTCTCAGTATTTTTTTTTCTTTTTGTCCAGCACAAATATCTAAACATTCTTAAATCAGCGAAAATAACTCTTGTTTTCTGAAGAAAAAGGCATCAAAATGAGGAGTTTGTGCTTAAAACAAGAACAAATATGTGTGAATTTAAGTAATTATCCACTGAAATGTCATTTGATCTATTCTAGATGTGAAAAAATAAAGTATTTTTGTCTTGTTTTCCAGCACAAATACCGAAACATTCTTAAATCAGCAAAATGAAGTGAGTTTGTGCTTAAAACAAGAACTAATATCTGCCAATGGGGTTTGAAAAATTTACCATTTCCCTTTGAATTACAGTTTTTTACAGTCGCTAGGACACATTTTTCAATACTTAAGTCACTTTTTCAAAACTCTTCACACAGTTCTCCTAACCAACTTTCAGCTCGGCACAGGAGTTCATTTCACATTCAAAATGCACTAAAACTACCAAATCACTTCATAAATATCTCAAATCAACACATTCTTCCATAACACTAGCAAAGGTTGACAGCTAACAAACACACTTTATCACCCACAAAACAATAACATAAAAAACACTAACAACAGGTAACTTTATACAATGTTTTCCTATGTAAATGCTTTCTTTTCTTCTACCTCTCTACTGTTTAGAATTCACTGCAATATATGTTACTAGAATGAATCAGACATCATGCAGTTATTATATTTTATGTTTTTGGAGTAATTCCAAAGTACAACAATTTGTATACACACCATCCACCGATACAGATACAATAGGAATCAGCTGTGGTTGGTTCCAATTGTTTTTATACCATTTAATTTTTATATTCTAAATATATTTCATTACAATACTGTAGAAATGTTGCAAAATGCTGTCTTATAATTATTCAGTTTTGTATTATGTTATTGTTTTGAACTTAAGTTTAACAGTTTTGATAACGGTGTGTAAGCGTGTGCAGATTGGCCTGTAATACACAGAGTTTTGGCGGTTGTTGTGTCGAAGTGAGAAAAGAATTAATGTAATGTGAAAGATGTAGTCATTGAATGCATTTTGTGCCGAAGCAATGATAAATGATCCACAGTTTAGCCCACATACACTTCTGTTGTGCTCACTGTGTGAAGAGTGGAGAAAAAGTGACCTAAGTATTGAGAAATGTGTCCTAGCGACTGTAAAAAACTGTAGTGTGTTTTCTGAATGCATTGGTGGATATTTATTCTTGTTTTGAGCTTAAACTCTTAATTATAATGCATTTCTACTTCTCCACTAAATGTATTTTGATTTAAGAAGGTTTTGATATTCAAAGAAATTCCATTTTTGCAGTGCACTTCTATTAAATCATCACATATCATAAATAAAAAGTGATTATTTCAGGTTACCTGACGTAGTTGTGTGTGTGTGTGTGTGTGTGTGTGTGTTGTGTGTGTGTGTGTGTGTGGTGGTGTGTGTGTGTGTGTGTCTGTGTGTGTGTGTGGTGCTGTGTGTGTGTAGTGTGTCGTGTGTGTGTGTGTCTGTTGTGCTGTGTGTGGTGTGTGTGTCTGTGTGTGTGTATGTGGTCTGTGTGTGCGTGGTGTCTGTGTGTGCATGTGTGCATGTGTGTGTGTCTGTGCTGTGTCTGTGTGTGTGTGGTGTGTGTGTGTGTCTGTCTGTGTGTGCGTGTGTGTGTGCGTGCGTGTGTCTGTGTGTGTGTGCATGTGTGTGTCTGTCTGTGTGTACGTGTGTGTGTGTGTGTGTGTCTGTGTGTGTGTGTGTGTCTGTGTGTGTGTGTGTCTGTTGTGTGCGTGCGTGTGTGTGTGTGTCTGTGTGTGCGTGTGTGTGTGTGTGTGTGCATGTGTGTGTGTGTGTGTGTTTCAGGTCTGGGGATAGTGGTGGTGTTATTGAGTATAGTGGTGACCAGCGTCACATGTCTGTCCATGTCAGCGATCTGTACTAACGGTGTAGTACGAGGAGGTAAAACTTTACACTTTAAATGAAAAGAAACTTTTTATGAAAAGAAAATATTTTCCCTTTATATGAATGATCAATATATTAAATGGTTTAACCGTATATTTTAAAATAGGTAGAATATAGTGTTCATATATTATAATATATTGAATAATATATAAGGAATTGCCACTTTTCATATATTGAAAAATATGTGAAAATATATTTACTAATATATCAGAATGTATGCAAGTTTATAAAGCATAAATGGCAAGCAAAGCATGCTGGGAACTAGAAATATGTTGTAACTGTGTGTGTATATCTGTGAACATATGCTTTTCTTACTCAGTATTTTTGTCTTGTTTTCAGTCAAAATATCTAAAAATTCTTAAATTAAGAAGCATTTACTAAATGAAAGATATTAAGTCTTGTTTTCTAGGGAAATAAATAAAATCAAGTGAGTTTCTTTTTAAAACAAGCAAAATTATCTGCCAATAGAGTAAGAAAAATAATGTTGTTTCTGTTTGAATTAAGATTATTTTTCTGATCCCATTGGCAGATAATTTTGCTTTTTACTCATCTAGTAAATGCTTCTTGATTTAAGAATTTTTAGATATTTGGACTGGAAACGAGACAAAAATACTAATTAATAAAAGCCTTTTTTGCAGTGTGGGAACATGTAAGTACACAATAAAGGATAAAACTTTGTGAATATTACATGCAATGCTATTTTGTCTTCATTTATAAATATTTGATATGTATTAATAGCTATACATGGATTGCAGTATATTGAAAAACATGAGCACTAGTTTCCCATATATGGGAATGTATTAGGTAAGATATGTATATTTTGCAGTGTATTCCCGTATACAGTGGTGTGATGTGTGTGTGTGTGTGTGTGTGTGTGTGTGTGTGTGTGTGTGTGGTGCGTGTGTGTGTGTGTGTGTGTGTGTGTGTGTGTGCTCTAGGCGGGGCGTATTACCTGATCTCTCGCAGTCTGGGCCCTGAGTTTGGAGGATCCATCGGCCTGATCTTCGCGTTCGCCAACGCTGTGGCCGTGGCCATGTATGTCGTCGGGTTTGCTGAAACTGTGGTGGAGATACTCAAGGTACAAACACACCGACATTTCATATTCAGCAATATTATTGATCTCCTGCATTGACAGTATTATATGAGAAATGAACTGTGCAGCTACTGTATATATAAATGAACTAAATGAATAACTTTTTTACAACAAAAATGAGCCGTCACTGAACTTACTTAAAGGATAATTCGGGTATTAGCACTTTGAGTCTATGTTCTAGTGTGTTTTGGATGAGCTAGAGCTGATGGACACAGAAATGTTGACGATGGGTCCTGTCTCGACTTTTTGACTCTTTTAGAATCGCCTCTGAGCGCTTCAGTGTGGCTGTCTATGGGCATGCACAAACATGTGCTTAAAACAACCCAACGTTCGTTTTCAAAACTGTGACACTCACCGAGTGGTTAGTGGTGTTCATTGATGATTAAAAACAAATATATCAGCGCAATGTATGATTTCAATCCGTGTTATTAGCTATAGTGGAACTATTTTTTCAGATTCCTCACAACCGGTATAAACTTCCGCTGGATATTTGAGTCTGAAGCGTTAGCACACTCCCGACCACTAGATGGCGACAAACACTTTGCCTACTTGTTTTGGATCATCAACGAACACCACTAACCACTGGGTGAGAGTCACAGTTTTGAAAACGAACGTTGGGTTCTTTTAAGTCAAAAAGTCGAGACAGGACCCATCGTCAACATTTCTGTGTCCACCGCTCTAGCTCATCCAAAACACACTAGAACATAGACTCAAAGTGCTAATACCCGAATTATCCTTTAAGCTGGACTGTGACGCTATTGTCTCCTAGAAACAAACTTTGTTGCATTATTTTCCTGTTATCTCTGTAAAGCGTCTTTGAAACGATCAGTATTGTAAAAAGCGCTGTATAACTAAAGCTGATTGACAGAACGACAGTGTTTCAGGATCACATGGTCTCCAGCCGCTTGTGTTTGGATGCCGAGTGAAACACGTCTATTTGCTCTTCACAGGAAAATGACGCCCTTATAATGGACCCAATGAATGACATCCGGATCATCGGCTGTATAACGGTGGTTCTGCTGATGAGCATCACTGTGGCCGGGATGGAGTGGGAGGCAAAGGTAAGCCAGATGCATGCTGGGATTGAGTTTTAGATTGGTCTGACAGTAGTTAACCTCATCCTTCCCTCAGCTCATTTTGACCCGGAAAAAAATTGTGAATTTTGTAAAAATCGAGTGTTCATCAGAGGGGTCTGGACTTTTGTTGCACTTGAAACACGAATACACACACATTTTTTTTTTTCAAATTGAATCGAGGAGTTTTGTGGTTGAAATTTAAAAAAGTAACATCCTTCCCTCTGGGTAATCTGACTTAGGAATGAATGTAAAGTGAGGAATGCTTCAGGACACAGAGAGAAACCTAAACATGCTCACAATTCTAATTAAAAATGCTCAAACTTTACCATAAAATGTGTGTATAATGTGTACATGTGTGTGTGAACACACACTGAGGAGAACTGGCTTTAGGACCCAGAGGAACATCATTTACTCCATATAGAGTATAAGCCCATCTAGAGTCATCAAATATCATCTTATATTATTATATTTCCCACAAGAGGCCAAAGACACACAATGTGAGATATTTACAGCTGAATTAAAAGAGTTATGAATGAAATTATTTTGAATTTAAGTTGAAAGGCTGTGAGGAATGTGCTTAAATTACTATTTATTAATCAAACCTAGTAATTTAAAAGTAAATAAAATAAAAAAATAACAATTAATCTAAAAAAAACAAAAACAATGCATTAAAAAATAGAAAAAATATTATCAAAATGAAATAAAATAAGCTTTCCGGACAAAAAAATAATTTAAAGGTCTCATATTGTACAACTTCTGAAGTTTTATTTTAGGTTTTGATGTCCTTAAGAATATATATTTGCGGTATAAGTACCAAAAAGCCATCTCAATATATGTTTCCAGCTTTTCTCAGGAGCTCTGCCAAGAACAGCTCGGAGTTGGCCTGTCTACTTAATATTCATGAGCCTCTCTTCTGATTGGCCTGTTGTTTTCTGAGTGACCCACCATTGGTGACTGAGTAGTGACATCACAGATATACAGAAATCACGACGGCTGGTAAAAAGGCGCCGCTACTTTACTCAGGCTGTGTGGTGTTGGTGGGTTTTGTGGGTGTGTGTGTGTGTGTGTGTGTGTGTGTGTGTGTGTGTGTGTGGTTGTGTGTTGTGTGTGTGTGTGTGTGTGTGTGTGTGTGTGTGTGGATCCACTGTTTTAAACTTATATGGTAGTTTCATAGATTCTAGATCTCTGTTATCATGAGAAAAGCCAGGAAATTTCAGTTTTGACAATATGGGACCTTCATTTTAAGGCTTCGGGTAATTTTAGTGAATGATGTGAGTGAATGAAGAGGGAAGGATTAGTTACAGAAAGCGAGGGAATGATGAAGAAGAAGCTTCTCTCTCTCCACAGGCTCAGGTGGGTCTGTTGGTGATCCTGCTGTTGGCCATTGGGAATGTTTTTGTGGGAACAGTGATTCCCTCCACTCTCGACAAGCGCTCCAAAGGCTTCTTTAACTATAGAGGTGAGGACAGAGGAACACCATGACAGAAACACCGGCATTTATGCATGACATTCCAGGAATAAACAGTCACATCTGAGGCCTAAAGTATCCGTCTAACTCTTTCTGAAAACAGAATCCTATCGCAACGGAAAACTTTCTACCGGAATTCCGGGATGGAGAAACGTTCTTCTCTGTTTTTGCCATCTTTTTCCCAGCAGCCACTGGGATCCTGGCGGGAGCCAACATCTCTGGAGATCTGAAAGTAAGAGCGAGTGTCTGGTACATTTATAATCTGAAATTAGGGATGCAGCGATATGAAAAATTTGGCCGATGCCGATAACTCTTAATCTAAATGTTTATATTTTTTGAGAGTCTGATTACAAAAACAAAAGTCTCAGCATTAAAAGCCATGAATCACACAATTATAATGTTCTCATGATAATTTTATGTGGACTATATAACAGACTTGCGCTGCACATGTTGCACTTAAATGCATTTTCTTATTTGAAGTGATTTCAATCATATTTCAAGCATTTCAAAACCATCATGTTGAACAGTGCGCATCTGAAGGCTTTAAAGGGATAGTTCACTCCAAAATGTAAACTCTGTCAGTAATTACTCTCCCTCATGTTGTTCAACCCTGTAAGACTTTGTTCATCTTCGGAACACAAATGAAGATATTTGTGATTAAATCTGAGAGCTGGGTCACTCCTCCATAGGCTTCTAAGGGATTGAAACTTGCCGGCCCAGAAAAGTCATTAAAGAAATCGTTAAAATAGTCCGAGTGACTACAGTGGCTCAATCTGAAGTTTATCAAGCGACGAGAATACTTTTTGAGCGCAAAAAACAAACAAAAATAGCGACTTTATTCAAGTATTCATTTCCTTCTCTGTCGGCCTCGAGTGAGTTCACGTAGTGTAACAGCGCAGCGCTTCTGTGTCGTACGTCACACACAGGCTCACTATTGGCCACGCGGTCTGGTGTGTGTGTGTGTGTGTTTTGGTGGGTGGTAGTGTGTGTGGTGTGTATATTAAAATCCCTTTAATATATTATCGGCTAAATGTTCTTATCAGGCTGATGACGATAACATTAAAAATGAACATATATGGGCCAATACTGATATGGTGGATGATATATCGTGCATCTGAATGCCTGCAGTTAAATCATATGCTGGTTCAACATTTTTCACACACATTCCCCTCTGATTTCCCAGGATCCTCAGGCTGCCCTTCCCAAAGGAACGCTTCTGGCCATCTTCATCACAGGAATAACCTACCTGGCCGTCGCACTGGTTGTTTGTGAGTCCTGAAGGCACACTTGACATGAGTCTCTCAGTCTCAGTCTGACGTCTAACAGCGATTCTCTGATTCTCCACAGCCGTCACTGTAGTCCGAGACGCCACCGGGAACCGCAACGACACTCTTCTAGCGGGCGCGAGTTGCAACTTCTCCTCGGCTTGTGATCTGGGCTACGACTTCTCAATCTGCCAGACCAGCAAATGCGACTATGGCCTCATGAACAACTTCCAGGTGGGAGTCATAAACATCTGAGGGAATAAATCAGAAATACAGTTAAAGAGTGTGTTACTAGTTTTTGGAGTTGTACATGTTCTTAAAGCGATAGTTCACCCGAAAATGAAAATTAGCCCATGATTTACTTGCCCTCAAGTCATCCTAGACGTATATGACATTCTTCTTTCAGACGAATACAATCAGAGTTATATTAAAACATGTCCTGACTCTTCCAAGCTTTATAATGGCAGTGAATTGGTATATTTTTTTCGTATAAGTAATAATTGGTATAAGTCCATCATACATAGCGCATCCATCCATGATAAAAGTGCATCTGTCCATCATAAAAGTGCATCCATCCATCATAAAAGTGCATCTGTCCATGATAAAAGTGCATCTGTCCATCATAAAAGTGCATCCATCCATCATAAAAGTGCATCCATCCATCATAAAAGTGCATCTGTCCATCATAAAAGTGCATCTGTCCATCATAAAAGTGCATCTGTCCATCATAAAAGTGCATCTGTCCATCATAAAAGTGCATCTGTCTCATAAAAGTGCATTCCATCATAAAGTGCATCTATCCATCATAAAAGTGCATCATCCATCATAAAAGTGCATCTGTCCATCATAAAAGTGCATCTGTCCATCATAAAAGTGCATCTGTCCATCATAAAAGTGCATCTGTCCATCATAAAAGTGCATCTGTCCATCATAAAAGTGCATCTGTCCATCATAAAAGTGCATCTTCCATCATAAAAGTGCATCTGTCCATCATAAAAGTGCATCTGTCCATCATAAAAGTGCATCTGTCCATCATAAAAGTGCATCTTCCATCATAAAAGTGCATCATTCCATCATAAAAGTGCATTGTCCATATAAAGTGCTCCGTCCATCAAAAGTGCATCTGTCCATCATAAAAGTGTTCTATTCTGTCCATCATAAAAGTGCATCCATCCATCATAAAAGTGCATCTGTCCATCATAAAAGTGCATCTGTCCATCATAAAAGTGCATCTGTCCATCATAAAAGTGCATCTGTCCATCATAAAAGTGCATCTATCCATCATAAAAGTGCATCTTCCATCATAAAAGTGCATCTGTCCATCATAAAAGTGCATCCTCCATCATAAAAGTGCATCTATCCATCATAAAAGTGCATCTGTCCATCATAAAAGTGCATCTGTCCATCATAAAAGTGCATCTTCCATCATAAAGTGCATATCCACATAAGTGCATCTGTCCATCATAAAAGTGCATCTGTCCATCATAAAAGTGCATCTGTCCATCATAAAAGTGCATCTGTCCATCATAAAAGTGCATCTGTCCATCATAAAAGTGCATCTGTCCATCATAAAAGTGCATCTGTCCATCATAAAAGTGCATCTGTCACAAATCATACAAAAGTGCATCTGTCCATCATAAAAGTGCATCTTCCATCATAAAAGTGCATCTGTCCATCATAAAAGTGCATCTGTCCATCATAAAAGTGCATCTGTCCATCATAAAAGTGCATCGTCCATCATAAAAGTGCATTGTCCATCATAAAGTGCATCCATCATAAAAGTGCATCTGTCCATCATAAAAGTGCATCCATCATAAAAGTGCATCTGTCCATCATAAAAGTGCATCTGTCCATCATTAAAAAGTGCATCTGTCCATCATAAAAGTGCATCTGTCCATCATAAAAGTGCATCTGTCCATCATAAAAGTGCATCTTCCATCATAAAAGTGCATCTGTCCATCATAAAAGTGCATCTGTCCATCATAAAAGTGCATCTGTCCATCATAAAAGTGCATCTGTCCATCATAAAAGTGCATCTGTCCATCATAAAAGTGCATCTAGTCCATCATAAAAGTGCATCTGTCCATCATAAAAGTGCATCTGTCCATCATAAAAGTGCATCTGTCCATCATAAAAGTGCATCTGTCCATCATAAAAGTGCATCTGTCTCATAAAAGTGCATCTGTCCATCATAAAAGTGCATCTTCCATCATAAAGTGCATCTATCCATCATAAAAGTGCATCTGTCCATCATAAAAGTGCATCTGTCCATCATAAAGTGCATCATCCATCATAAAAGTGCATCTGTCCATCATAAAAGTGCATCTGTCCATCATAAAGTGCATCTGTCCCATATAAAAGTGCATCTGTCCATCATAAAAGTGCATTTCCATCATAAAAGTGCATCTGTCCATCATAAAGTGCTTGTCCATCATAAAAGTGCATCTTCCTCATAAAAGTGCATCTGTCCATCATAAAAGTGCATATGTCCATCATAAAAGTGCATCTGTCCATCATAAAAGTGCATCTGTCCATCATAAAAGTGCATCTGTCATCATAAAAGTGCATCTGTCCATCATAAAAGTGCATCTGTCCATCATAAAAGTGCATCGTCCATCATAAAAGTGCATCTGTCCATCATAAAAGTGCATCCTTATATAAAAGTGCATTGTCCATCATAAAAGTGCATCTGTCCATCATAAAAGTGCATCTTCCATCATAAAGTGCATCTGTCCATCATAAAAGTGCATCTGTCCATCATAAAAGTGCATCTTCCATCATAAAAGTGCATCTGTCCATCATAAAGTGCATCTGTCCATCATAAAAGTGCATCTGTCCTCATAAAAGTGCATCTGTCCATCATAAAAGTGCATCGTCCATCATAAAAGTGCATCTGTCCATCATAAAAGTGCATCTTCCATATAAAAGTGCATCTGTCCATCATAAAGTGCATTTCCATATAAAGTGCATCTGTCATCATAAAAGTGCATCTATCATTAAAAGTGCATCTGTCCATCATAAAAGTGCATCTGTCCATCATAAAAGTGCATTTCATCATAAAAGTGCATCTGTCCATCATAAAGTGCATCTGTCCTCATAAAAGTGCATCTGTCCATCATAAAAGTGCATCTTCCATCATAAAGTGCATCTGTCCTCATAAAAGTGCATCTGTCCATCTTAAAAGTGCATCTGTCCATCATAAAAGTGCATCTTCATCATAAAGTGATCTCATCATAAAAGTGCATCTGTCCTCATAAAAGTGCATCTGTCCATCATAAAGTGCATCTGTCCATCATAAAGTGCATCTGTCCATCATAAAAGTGCATCTGTCCTCATAAAAGTGCATTGTCCATCATAAAAGTGCATCTGTCCATCATAAAAGTGCATCTCCATCATAAAAGTGCATCTGTCCATCATAAAAGTGCATTGTCCATCATAAAAGTGCATCTGTCATATAAAGTGCATCTGTCCATCATAAAAGTGCATCCATCATAAAAGTGCATCTTCCATCATAAAGTGCATCTGTCCATCATAAAAGTGCATCTGTCCATCATAAAAGTGCATCTGTCCATCATAAAGTGCATCATCATAAAGTGATCTGTCCATCATAAAGTGCATCATAGTCCTCATCATAAAGTGCATCGTCCATCATAAAGTGCATCTGTCCATCATAAAAGTGCATCTGTCCATCATAAAAGTGCATTGTCCATCATAAAAGTGCATTGTCCATCATAAAGTGCATCTGTCCTCATAAAAGTGCATCTGTCCATCATAAAAGTGCATCTGTCCATCATAAGTGCATCTGTCCATCATAAAAGTGCATCTGTCCATCATAAAAGTGCATCTGTCCATCATAAAGTGAGTCATCATAAAAGTGCATCTGTCCATCATAAAAGTGCATTTCCATCATAAAAGTGCATCTGTCCTCATAAAAGTGCCATCTGTCCATCATAAAAGTGCATCTGTCATCATAAAGTGCATCTGTCCATCATAAAAGTGCATCTGTCCTCATAAAATGCATCTGTCCATCATAAAAGTGCATCTGCCATCATAAAAGTGCATCTGTCCATCAAAAGTGCATTGTCCATAATAAAAGTGCATCTGTCATCATAAAAGTGCATGTCATCATAAAGTGCATCTGTCATCATAAAAGTGCATCTGTCCATCATAAAAGTGCATCTGTCCATCTAAAAGTGCATCTGTCCATCATAAAAGTGCATCTGTCATCATAAAGTGCATTGTCCATCATAAAAGTGCATTGTACCATAAAAGTCATCTTACCACATAAGTGATGTCCATCATAAAGTGCATTGTCCATCATAAAGTGCATCTGTCATCATAAAAGTGCATCTGTCCATCATAAAAGTGCATCGTCCTCATAAAAGGCTCTTCCATATAAAAGTGCATCTGTCACATAAAAGTGCATCTTCCATCATAAAAGGCATTGTCCATCATAAAAGTGCACTCCATCATAAAATGCATCTGTCCATCATAAATGCATCATATAAAAGTGCAGTCTATCCTCATCATAAAGTGCATCTGTCATAAAAAGTGCATCTGTCCATCATAAAAAGCCCCCTGCTAAAAGTCATTTTTTTTTTCTAAAAGTGCATCTGTCCATCATAAAAGTGCATCTGTCCATCATAAAAGTGCTCTTCCATCAATAAAAGTGCATCTGTCCATCATAAAGTGCATCTGTCCATCATAAAAGTGCATCTGTCCATCATAAAAGTGCATCTGTCCATCTAAAAGTGCATCTGTCCATCATAAAAGTGCATCTGTCCATCATAAAAGTGCATCTGTCCATCATAAAAGTGCATCGCATCATAAAGTGCATCTGTCCATCATAAAAGTGCATCTGTCCATCATAAAAGTGCATCTGTCCATCATAAAGTGCTATCAAAGGCTGTCTCATAAAAAGTGCATCTGAGTCCTCATAAAAGTGCATCTGTCCATCATAAAAGTGCATCTGTCCATCATAAAAGTGCATCTGTCCATCATAAAAGTGCAGCTCTAAGTGATTTCCATCATAAAAGTGCATCTGTCCATCATAAAAGTGCATCTGTCCATCATAAAAGTGCATCTTCATCATAAAGTGCATCTGTCCATCATAAAAGTGCATCTGTCCATCATAAAAGTGCATCTGTCCATCAATAAAGTGCATCTGTCCATCATAAAAGTGCATCTGTCCATATAAAAGTGCATGCATCTGTGCATCCATCATAAAGTGCATCTGTCCATCATAAAGTGCATCTGTCATCATAAAAGTGCATCTGTCCATCATAAAAGTGCATCTGTCCATCATAAAGTGCATCTGTCCATCATAAAAGTGCATCTGTCCATCATAAAAGTGCATCTGTCATCTATAAAGTGCATCTGTCCATCATAAAAGTGCATCTGTCCATCATAAAAGTGCATCTGTCCATCATAAAAGTGCATCTGTCCATCATAAAAGTGCATCTGTCCATCATAAAAGTGCATCTATCCATCATAAAAGTGCATCTGTCCATCATAAAAGTGCATCTGTCCATCATAAAAGTGCCTCTGTCCATCATAAAAGTGCATCTGTCCATCATAAAAGTGCCTCTGTCCATCATAAAAGTGCATCTGTCCATCATAAAAGTGCATCTGTCCATCATAAAAGTGCATCTGTCCATCATAAAAGTGCATCTGTCCATCATAAAAGTGCATCTGTCCATCATAAAAGTGCCTCTGTCCATCATAAAAGTGCATCTGTCCATCATAAAAGTGCATCTGTCCATCATAAAAGTGCATCTGTCCATCATAAAAGTGCATCTGTCCATCATAAAGTACTCCACACTGCTTAATAAATTAATAAAGGTTAATAAAGGCCTTCTGAAGTGAAGCAATGCATTCATGTAAGAAAAATATCCATATTAAAAACTTTATCGACTAAAATAGCTTCCGGCAGACGGCCTACACCGGTCGACTTACTCCAGAAGAGCAACACTTGGCGATGTGTGACGAGTGTCGGAGTAGTGTAAGTGTAGACGCCTCTCGCGGTTCTAGCGCCTCTTGCGTTTGGGTCTTTCGCCGTAAATCGATGCGTACGGCCGTCTGCCGGATATACACACATTCACTGCCGTTATAAAGCTTGGAAGAGCCAGGACATGTTTTAATATAACTCTGATTGTGTTCGTCTGAATAAAGAGTGTCATATACACTAGGATGAGTTGAGGACGAGTAAATCATGGGCTAACTTCATTTGTGGGTGAACTATCGCTTTAACAGTGAGACTCACCAGTGTGTGTGTGTGTGTGTGTGTGTGTGTGTGTGTGGACATGTTTTTCTATCCTGGTGGGGACTTAAACCCGAATGCACACAGACTCATGGGGACTCGAGTCACTGTGGGGACCTAAATTGAGGTCCCCATGGGCACAAAAGCTTATAAATCATACAGAATGAGTTTTTTTTAAAATGTAAAAATGCAGAAAGGTTTCTGTGATGGGTAGGTTTAGGGGTAGGGTTAGTGTAAGGGGACAGAATATACAGTTTGTACAGTATAAAAACCATTATGTCTATGGAGAGTCCTCATAAAGATAGCGCACCAGACATGTGTGTGTGTGTGTGTGTGTGTGTGCGCAGGTAATGACTCTAGTGTCTGGGTTTGGACCGCTCATCACGGCAGGAACGTTTTCGGCCACTCTCTCCTCAGCGCTTGCGTCTCTAGTGAGCGCGCCCAAAGTCTTCCAGGTCAGAGATCACACACACACTCTTTAAAGTGCCTTTCTGGGATATTACCTTTCATATAGTGTGTGTTAAAGTTGTTTGCAAATGTAAAAGCTCTGCAAAGTTTCAAAGATCTTGCAGTTTCCTAAAACGAAAAAGCGATTCTAAGCGAGTCGTCATTAAAGGGGTGAGAAAAATAATGTTGTCTCTGTTTGAATTAAGATTATTTTTCTGACCCCATTGACAGATCATTTTGCTTGTTTTAAGCAGAAACTCACTTAATTTTTGATTAATTCCCCCGGAAAACAGTTTATGTCATGTTACTCATCTAGTAAATGCTTCTTGATTTAAGAATGTTTAGATATTTGGACTGAAAACAAGACAGAAATACTGAGTAAGAAAAGGATTTTCTGCAGTTTTAATAGTGAATGTGTCGTGTGTCAGGCTCTGTGCAAAGACAACATCTACACGGCCCTCAAGTTCTTCGCCAAAGGTCACGGGAAAAAACAACGAGCCAATCAGAGGATACCTCCTGACCTTCGTCATCGCTGTGGCGTTCATCCTCATCGGTGAGTATACGGTGATTAAAGGATATGATGTGACAGAAGTGATGATGTAACGCTGTGTTTGTTTCTCAGCTGAGCTCAACACCATCGCTCCCGTCATCTCCAACTTCTTCCTGGCGTCATACGCCCTCATCAACTACTCCTGCTTCCACGCCTCGTACGCCAAATCCCCAGGTGCTGTCACACACACACACACACACACACACACACACACACACACACACACACACACACACACACACACACACACACGCACGCGCACACACACACACGCAAACGCACACACACACAAACGCACACACACACAAACACACACACACACACACACACACACACACACACACACACACACACACACACACACACACACGCACACACACGCACACAGAACCCAGTGAGCCCTGCAAAAAATCAATAATTTTCCTCAATATTTTTGTATTGTTTTACAGTACAAATATCTAGAGATGCATTGATATAAAAAATTTGGCCGATAACCGATAATTCTTTATATTTGAAAGCCGATAAACGATATATATGCAAAACTCTCACCAGTAAAAGCCATAATTCACACAATAATAATGTTCTCGTGATAATTCTATGTAGCCTAGCTGATATCACAGACCATATTTTTCCTTTTTTTGAAGGGATTCCAATCATATTTCAAGCACTTCAAAACCATCATGTTGAACATCTGAAGGAAATAATCAATAATTTATCAGCTTTAATATATCGGCCAAATTGTCTTATCAGGCCGATAACAATAACATTAAAAATGTATATATGTATCGGCCGATACTGATATGGCGGCTGATATATCATGCATCTCTACAAATATCTAAACATAATTAAATCAACACACAGTAAACAAACAAAGAGTAGCCTCAGTAAACTCTTCCGGTGTGTAACACAGTGTGTGTGTGTGTGTGTGTGCGTGCGTGTCTGTGCATGTGTTTCTGGTGTGTGTGTGTGTGTGTATGCGTGTCTGTGTGTGTGTGTGTGCGTGTCTGTGCTTGTGTGTGTGTGTGTGTGTGTGTGCGTGCGTCTGTCTGTCTGTGTGTGCGTGTCTGTGCTTGTGTGTGTGTGCGTCTGTCTGTCTGTCTGTGTGTGTGTGTGTGTGTGTGTGCGTGTGTGTGTATGTGTGTCTGTGTCTGTGTGTGTCTGTGCTTGTGTGTGTGTATGCGTGTCTGTGTGTGTGTGTGTGTGTGTGTGTGTGTATGCGTGTCTGTGTGTGTGTGTGTGTGTGTGTGTGTGTGTGTGTGTGTGTGTCTGTGCTTGTGTGTGTGTGTGTGTGTGTGTGCGTCTGTCTGTCTGTGTGTGTGTGTGTGTGTGTGTGTGTGCTTGTGTGTGTATGCGTGTCTGTGTGTGTGTGTGTGTGTGTGTGTGTGTGTATGCGTGTCTGTGTCTGTGTGTGTGTCTGTGCTTGTGTGTGTGTGTGTGTGTGTGTGCGTCTGTCTGTGTGTGTGTGTGTGTGTGTGTGTGCAGGCTGGAGGCCGGCGTATAAGTACTATAACATGTGGCTGTCTCTGTTCGGCGCGGTGCTTTGCTGTGCCGTGATGTTTGTGATTAACTGGTGGGCGGCACTGGTCACGTACGGCATCGAGTTCTTCCTCTATATATACGTCACTGTGAAGAAGCCAGGTAAGAACACCTGAACACACACACACACACAACACATACAACACACTGCTGTTCATAAGTTTGGGGTTGGTAAGATTTTTAATGTTTTTAAAAGAAGTCTCTTCTGCTCACCAAGACTGCATTTATTTGATTAAAAACCCAGTAATATTGTGAAATATGATTCTAATGTAAATCAGCTGTTTTCTATGTGAATATATAGTAAAGTGTAATTTATTACTGTGATCGAAGCTGAATTTATCATCATTACTCCAGTCTTCAGTGTCACATGATCCTTCAGAAATCACTATAATAAGATGATCTGATGCTCAAGAAACATTTATGATTATTATCAGTGTTGAAAACAGTAATTTACATTTTTATTTCAGGATTTTTTGATGAATAGAAAGTTAAGTAAAACTGCATTTATTTGAAATAGAAGCTTTTGTAAAAAAAAATCAATACTTTTATTTATCAAGGATTAATTAAATCGATCAAAAGTTACAGTAAAAACATTTATAATGTTACAAAAGATTCTATTTCAACACTGATAATAATCATAAATGTTTCTTGAGCATCAGATCATCATATTATAGTGATTTCTGAAGGATCATGTGACACTGAAGACTGGAGTAATGATGATAAATTCAGCTTTGATCACAGGAATAAATTATACTTTACTATATATTCACATAGAAAACAGATGATTTACATTATAATAGTATTTCACAATATTACTGTTTTTTTTGTATTTTTAATCAAATAAATGCAGCATTGGTGAGCAGAAGAGACTTCTTTTAAAAACATTTAAAATCTTACCGATACAAAACTTTAGACTGGCAGTGTAAGTAAAATATAACACATAAAGAAGCTCATCGACTCTGACGTCTCTCAGATGTGAACTGGGGCTCGTCGACTCAAGCCGTGACGTTCATGAACGCCGTGAACACCGCTCTGACTCTATCCAGCGTGGACGACCACATCAAGAACTTCAGGTGCGCAGCTCAACACACACACACACACACACACACACACACACGAGTGTTACGTGCAGTCTCACTGTCCTGTGCTGTTGCAGACCCAAGTGTCTCGTGATGACCGGCTCGCCCAGGACCCGGCCGGCGCTGCTCGACGTGGCTCACTCACTCACGAAGAACTATGGGTTGTGTCTGACCTGTGAGGTGTTTGTGGTGAGTGCTCCTGTCAAAACACACACACACGTTACTCTACGCACACAGAAAGTACCTTTTACGAACCAACCGTCACACACACACATAAGGGTTTCCTACAGGAATCTGGTTTTAAGGCACCGGATCATGTCTTTATGAAACTAAACCAGTGTGTGTGTGTGTGTGTGTGTGTTTAGGGTCCCCGGGACAGGAGTCTGCAGGACATCAGTGCAGTGGTCCAGCAGAATCAGCTGTGGCTGCACAAGCAGAAGCGGAAAGCTTTCTACACGCCGGTCGCCAGCGAGAACCTGCGAGATGGAGCAGAAGCACTGCTGCAGGTCAGACACACACACACACACACACACACACACACACACAACGCACGCACACACTTAATATAGTGTTTCTGTGATGGGCAGGTTTAGGGGAAGGGGTTAGGCCATAGAAAATGTCTATGCAATGTCCTTAATAATATAGTGAAACAAACGTGTGTGTGCATATGTGTGTAAATGTGTGTGCATGTTTGTGTGTGCATGTGTTTGTTTGTGCATGTGTGTGTGTGTGTGCATGTATGTATGCATGTGTGTGTGTGCATGCATGTGCATATGTATGGGTGTCCGTGTGTGTGTGTGTGTGTGTGTGTGTGTGTGTGTGTGTGTGTGCATGTTGTGTGTGTGTGTGTAGGCGTCAGGACTCGGCAGAATGAAGCCGAATACAGTGATGATGGGATTCAAGCGTGACTGGAGAACCACTAAACCACAGGACGTCCAAAGCTACGCTGGAATCCTGCAGTGAGTGTCTCAAACGGTCTCTCTGATTCACCAGTCTGTCCGTGAGTGTGTGAGCGTGTGTGTGTGTCTGTGAGTGTGTGTGTGTGTGGCTCTCACACAAGGGCTCTCTGATTCACCAGTCTGTCCGTGAGCGTGTGTGTGTGTGTGTCTGTGAGTGTGTGTGTGTGTGTGTGTGTGGCACTCACACAAGGGCTCTCTGATTCACCAGTCTGTCCGTGAGTGTGTGTGTGTGTGTGTCTGTGAGTGTCTGTGAGTGTGTGGCTCTCACACGAGGGCTCTCTGATTAACCAGTCTGTCCGTGAGTGTGTGAGCGTGTGTGTGTGTCTGTGAGTGTGTGTGTGTGTGTGTCTGTGAGTGTGTGTGTGTGTCGCTCTCACACGAGGGCTCTCTTCTCCCCGCAGTGATGCCTTTGACTTCGAGCACGGGACGGTGATATTGAGAATCAATCAGGGGATGGACATCTCTCACATCCTCAAAGCAGAAGGTACAAACTCAGAATAACCAGAGATTAACTTAACACTCAAACAGAAACCATAAAACAGTGTGTGTATGATCATGTGTGAAAGATGTGTTTTACAAATGAAAGATTCCAGGTTGCAATTGCATAAAACACTTGTGAATAAAGCAGTGTTTCAGAGGATTCAAGAGAACAAAATCATCACTTCCTGTTGCAAAATATCAGTAATAAACTGTAAGTTGCTGTAATGTGTCTGTTTTCCCTCCATCATAAACGAGTGTGTGTCGAGCATCAGAGAAACACAATAAACACTGTCACGTTCTCTAGCGTTCGGATGCTGGTGTTCGGGAACACACTCGTGTGTGTGAGACGCTTCTGGAGGAATTAAACACAATCATTCTGATCACACACACACACACACACACACACACACACACACACACACACACACACACACACACTTCTGATCACACACTTCCACTCCGGCGTTTCAGAAACACCAAACCAACATTAGAGATGCTGCGACGCCATTGGTCCACTGGTTTCGCCAGTTATCCAATCACAGCTGACGCTGAGCCAAAGTCACATGAGTTTATTGAGGGATTTATTCAGTATGTGTTTACGTTGCAATTTATGCTCTTCTTATCGGATAAAAAATGACCCATCTGAAATTTTTAATGCACATTTTTAGAATTTATCCACATCTTGGTGTTTCCATCCCGTGTTTTTAATGTGATATCCCAAAATGCGCATAAAAATAGGTGAATGGAAAGATGCGATTCTTATGTATATATTACACGGCTCTGTGAAATACTGGATTCTGATTGGTCATCAGCGCTATACACTTGCTAGGAACGGCTTTTCTTCGTGAAAGTTTTGCGTTTGTGAGCTAATAAAAATATTAAAACTCAGTCAAATCAATATTTTGTGTAGTTATTTAATTATGCCATATGCAACTCGCATAACTCGTTTCACACAATCGCAGCGGCGGCCATTTTGTGACTATTATTTTACTACGATTTTAAAACAGTTTAATCTGAAATCAATATCTCTGATCTCTATAATTATTTATGTGTTGAAATGCTGTGTAATAATGAATGACTGTAAACCGTATATTTTCGTCTATTTTGATCTTTTGTGACTATCGACTATCTTTTGTGAACTCTTTTCACAAATGCAGCGGCGGCCATTTTGTGACTATTGTTTTGTACACTGTTGGATTATAAAACAAACAGGTATGATTTAAAACAGTTTAATCTGGAATCAATATTTCTTATCTCCATAATTATTTATTTTATCATCCTCATCAACCTGTCGGGGGTTATTTTGAGAAAAACACCAGCTGGATGTACATTATCCCTTATATATATATATATACATATATATTACTCATTATCCAATCACAGCCTCCGCTGAGGCAAAGTCACATGAGGAATTTATTTTGTAAACTTGTTTCTGTCGTAGTTTATGTGCATGTTTAGAACTGATGCACATCGATGTTATTAATGCAGGGTGTCTACAGATATAAACAAGTTCAATTTAAGACTTTTTAATGACATTTAAGACCAAACGTGATGGAAATACACATTATATTACATACGTATATGTAATATTTAATGTTTAACCTAAGTATTTGAAGTAATTTAATATTAACTACTTGTTTATTGAATTAAAATCAATGTAACATTTGCAATCGTGAGAATATTCAGCAAAATAGCTCCCGTCATGTAATGTTACTTAACTATATCATATGTTATAAATAAACTCAACATTTTTAATTTTTACCTCGGTATGTTTCTTCTGTGAGTTTTTTATGTGCTTTTATGCTCATTAGTTTTGATTTCTCACTATAAAATCTCTCTCTGAGACAGTGAGTCTGAACAGCGCTAGCAGAAATACATTATTATTATCAATCGCTGTTTATGTAATAAAATCGGAATCATTCTTGCGATTCGATCTTCACTGGTTATTTACTGGTTATACGTCAGACTGGAGAAATTTTAGCGATAATGTGACCAGAAATATATAAGACCCATCGAATCTGAATTTAAGACATTTTTAAGGCCTTTTATTAGGAAAACTTTAAGACTTTTTAAGGACCCGCGGCCACCCTGTAATGTGATATCCCAAAATGCACATGACAGTAGTTGAATGTAACAGTACTGATGAAATGTGATATTAAACAGCTACTGATGAATATGTGATATTAAACAGCTACTGATGAATCTGTGATGTTATTGAATGTGATTGTCAGAGGAGATGGAGCGCATGATCATGGAGCAACAGGCGCTGGAGATGGAGAACGACTTCCAGACGCACGAGCCACACGGCTTCTTCAACCGGACCAAGAAGACCTCCACCACAGAGCTGACCCGCACAGGTAACACACCACACACACACACACAACACACCACACACACCACACACACACACACACACACCACACACACACACACACACACACACACACACACACACACACACACACACACACACACACACACACACACACACACACACACACACACACACACACACACACACACACACACACACACACTCCTGTCTCCAGTCCAAATATATAAACATTCTTACATCACGACGCATTTACTAGATGAGTAACATGACATAGACTGTTTTCCAGGGGAATTAATCAAAATGAAGTGAGTTGATGGTTAAAAAAAGCTAAATTATCTGCCAATGGTGTAAGAAAAATAATCTTAAAGGGATAGTTCACCCAAAAATGTAAACTCTGTCAGTAATTACTCTCCCTCATGTTGTTCAACCCCGTAAGACTTTCGTTCATCTTCAGAACACAAATGAAGATATTTGTGATTAAATCTGAGAGCTGGGTCACTCCTCCATAGGACTGAAACTTGCCGGCCCAGAAAAGTTATTAAAGAAATCGTTAAAATAGTCCGAGTGACGACAGTGGCTCAATCTTACGTTTATCAAGCGACGAGAATACTTTTTGTGCGCAAAAAAACACAAAAATAACGACTTTATTCAAGTATTCATTTCCTTCTATGTCGGCCTCGAGTGAGTTCACGTAGTGTAACAGCGCAGCGCTTCTGTGTCGTACGTCACACACACACACGCACACACACACACACAGCACGCACGCACGCACGCACGCACGCACGCACGCACACACACACACACACACACACACAGACTCGACCAGCGTCGGCCAATAGTAAGCCTGCGTGTGACGTTCAACACAGAAGCGCTGCGCTGTTACACTACGTGACAGTAACTAGATTAACAGAAACTAGATTATTTTTCTGACCCCATTGGCAGATCATTTTTCTTGTTTTAAGCAGAAACTCACTTAATTTTGATTAATTTTCCCAGAAAATAAAACTTAATATTTTATGTCATTTTACTACTTTAGTAAATGCATCTTGTTTTAAGAAATGTTTGATAAAATGACATAAACTGTTTTCCAGGGGAATTAATCAAAATGAGTGCCCCGTTTACACGAAGGGAAGACACAGATATTTCCCTGCGGTTTGGCCGCTTATTTACACGAAAACCCCGTTTTTATCACAGAAAACGATTATTTCTAAAAACTCCGCCAAAGTGGAGATTTTGGAAAACTCTGTTTGCATGTAAACTGAGAAAAACGTACTCGGTTACTAACGTAACCTCGGTTCTCTCTAGAGAGTATCTCTCGTACTGCGTAATATCTTACGCTATGGGGAAAAACTCTTTTCCACGAGATATTGAAGCCAAAAATTATCCTTAATTTTTTATTAATGTAAAACGCTTTGCGGCAGCAAGCAGACATAGGCGAGACAGCTCGCGCGCCTATTGGCTGCCCTGCGGCAAAAGCAGCAGCCTATCGAGAGAGGCTCTGCGTGACGTCACGACGAATGGGGGCCTTTCGCGCCCATATCGTCACGTCCCGCCAGAAAGGGCGTGGTCTCGCCCTATATCTTGGCTCGATAGCTGCTCTCACGTTTGGTTTTCATCGCCGAAGCGAACCAGAGCGTATTCCAAGCACGGCAAGATACGCAGTACTCGTTCCCTCTCTAGAGAGAACCGAGGTTACGTTAGTAACCGAGTACGTTCTCTTACGAGAGTATCTCTCGTACTGCGTAATATCTTACGCTATGGGGAACACAATGCAACACGCCGTGCTGGTAGGGATCCAACACCAAAGTCCCAGGGGCCGAAGCCCGGGGCGCAGTATAGTGCATAATCACCATAAACTCACAGAGAGTGAGGGAAGAGAGGCTAGAAGCGTCATTCCCTGTAAATAGCATCCGAAAGGAGCTAATCATGTGACAAATAGACCATACCGTCAGGGTGAACATTCAGCCTGAACTGGGTGGCCACAAGTGTGTCAACATTTTAACGAGCTGCTGTACCGGTCAGTGAGCAATACGCAGGTCAAACTCAGTATCCGAGCCGCACAGCGGGCAGATAGCACTGAATTTTATACCGCCAAAAGCTTAGCTTGTAAGGCGGGAACCTCCAGGTTATAGTATTTTATAAATGTAGACGGCGAGGCCCAGCCCGCGGCCATACAAATATCTTGCAGGGTAACCCCGCTAGACCATGCCCACGAGGAGGCCATGCCTCTTGTGGAGTGCGCTCTAACACCCAAAGGGCACTGTAGGCCCTTAGAAGTGTAAGCCAGCGCTATGGCACCGACTATCCATCTGGATAGGCTCTGTTTCGAAGCGGCAAGTCCCTTAGCACGGCCGCCAAACGAAACGAAAAGCTGCTCAGTCTGTCTGAAACCAGACGAGCGG
This sequence comes from Chrosomus eos, assembly GCA_036326025.1. NCBI lineage: Eukaryota > Metazoa > Chordata > Actinopteri > Cypriniformes > Leuciscidae > Chrosomus > Chrosomus eos. The sequence continues at coordinate 46,599,479 of CM070824.1, read as the reverse complement.
GACACATAAGCCCTTAGTGCCCTGACAGGGCAAAGGAGACTCGCGTCCTTCTCCTCATTGATAACCGGAAGGGCAGACAGGGAAATCACCTGGGCCCTGAACGGTGTGTTGAGGGATTTTGGCACGTAGCCGTGCTTCGGTTTGAGTATGACCTTTGAGTCATTAGGTCCAAACTCCATGCATGACGCGCTCACTGAAAGCGCTTGCAAGTCCCCTACGCGCTTCACTGAAGCGAGAGCCATAAGAAACGCTGTCTTGAAAGACAAGTGTTTCATGTCTGACGACTGGATTGGCTCGAATGGGGCACCTTTCATGGCCTCCAAGACCGTCGAAAGGTCCCATGTCGGGACTGAAGGGGGCCTGGGAGGGTTTAGCCTCCGAGCTCCTCTAAGGAAACGCACGACTAAGTCGTTCTTTCCTAGTGACTGGCCAGACACTGGTTTTGCAAACGTTGCTATGGCAGCCACGTATACTTTGAGCGTGGAAGGGGTCCTGCCCTTATCCAGTAGCTCCTGAAGGAAGGAAAGCACTTCCGTAACCCCGCAGTCTACAGGTGAAAAGTTCTGCGCTTGACACCAAGCAGAGAACACAGACCACTTCGAGGTGTAGAGCCGTCTGGTAGACGGGGCTCTAGCCTGCGCGATCGTGTTTAACACTCCCTCTGGGAGGTCAGCGGGTACCCGTTGATGGCCCATGCGTGCAGGGACCACAAATCCGGGCGAGGATGCCAAATCGAGCCTCCCGCCTGAGAGAGGAGGTCTCTCCTCAACGGTAAAGGCCATGGGGCAGCGCTGGTCAGCTGCATCAGGACAGGGAACCACGACTGGTTTGTCCAGAGCGGAGCTATGAGTAGCACCGGGCATCCCTCCCTCCTGATTCGCTCCAACACCTGAGGCAGGAGTGAGACAGGGGGAAAAGCATATTGGGGGCGGCAGGGCCTAAACATGGGCCAGCGCGTCCCGGCTTTTCGAGAAGAATCTCGGGCAGTGAGTGTTTTCTTGGGACGCAAACAGGTCCACCTGCGCTTTGCCAAACGTTTCCCACAGCAGCTGGATCGTCTGAGGGTGCAGAGACCATTCTCCTGCTGGGACGTTGTTTCTGGACAGCCTGTCTGGCCCCACATTCAGGTGACCAGGCACATGCGCCGCTCTCAGCGAGAGCAGGTTGTGCTGAGCCCAGACCAGGAGGCGTTCCGTCAGCCTGTAAAGGTTTCGGGACCTGACGCCGCCCTGCCGATTTATGTACGCCACCACTGACATGTTGTCCGACCGGACCAATACGTGGTGGCCTTTTATCTGGGGACAGAAGCGCCGTAGCGCTTTGTCGACTGCTATTAATTCCAAGCAGTTTATGTGAAGGAGCTTCTCCCGTACTGACCATAGGCCAGCTAGCGGTCTGCCCTCGAGCAGCGCTCCCCACCCCGAAGTGGAGGCGTCCGTAGACACCACCTTCACACTCGAGGGGATCCCCAGACTCACACCTGACTGATACCAGTCGGTTGCTTTCCATGGTTTCAGAGCCGAAATGCACTGAAGGTCGACCCTGAGGCGAAATAGACCTGCGGTCCACGCCCTGGGGGGAACTCGTGCTTTTAGCCATAGCTGCAGTGGGCGCATGCGGAGCAGGCCCAACTGGAGTACGGAGGCTGCTGAGGCCATCAGACCCAGCATTTTCTGAAACCTTCTGAGCGGGACTATAGAGCCGTGGCGGAAGGATTTCGCGACGTGCTGAATATTCAATCCGCGCTCCGGTGACAGGCGTGCCGTCATGGATAGCGAGTCTAACACTGTTCCCAGAAAGGAAATTCTCCGACTGGGGAGCAGTGAGCTTTTCGCCCAATTGACTGTAAGGCCCAACTCCTCGAGGTGCTCGAGTAATGCGGCCCTGTGTTCTATGAGCTCCGTTCGTGAACGAGCTAGAATCAGCCAATCGTCCAAGTAGTTCAAAACTCGCATGCCCCGAAGTCTCAGGGGGGCGAGGGCCGCGTCCATGCACTTCGTGAACGTACGGGGTGCTAGGGACAGGCCGAACGGCAGGACTGTGTATTGATATGCCTGGCCCTCGAAGGCGAATCTCAAGAATCGCCTGTGATGGGACGCTATTTGTATTTGAAAATAGGCGTCTTTCAGATCTATTGACATGAACCAGTCTCCTTGGCGCACTGGCGCGAGGATTTTCCTGGTCGTAAGCATTCTGAACTGGCGCTTCACAAGCGTTCTGTTCAGCAGTCGCAGATCTAGAATGGTTCTGTGCCCACCATCTTTTTTCGGTACCAGAAAATATCTGCTGTATAAGCCCCCTTCGCTCTGAGCCTGAGATAAAGGTTCTATAACCCCTTTCCTCAGTAGTTTCGCTATCTCGGCTCGAAGTAGATGAGATACTTCGCTTTTCACCGTAGTTTCGACGCGCGCCGTGTAACGGCGAGGGCGTCGAGCGAATTGTAGCCAATAGCCTCTCTTTATAGTGTTCAGCACCCACTCTGATACCCCGGGAAGCCTTGACCACGCATCCGTGCGAATAGCTAGGGGTAGAATGAAATCTGGGCTCTGGCCGCGGGAAAGCGGCGGCACGAGAGTCCCTGTGTGCTGGGAACACAGCGCCGTGTTTACAGCGTTCGAGGCGGGGGGCTCGCTGATCACAGCGGGCAGCCTGGCCGCGCTCAGCTCCTCTAAGGCGTGTGGCGCCGAGAGAGCGAGCGGGGCAAATCCCGTGGGATTCGGCGTGTCTGTGAGGAAATGTGGGCGCGGGGCTGCTTGCACATTTTCTGCACTGAAAATACTGTCGTTTAGGGCCGACTGAATGTGTGTTGGTTTCGTTTTTACAGAAACCGAGGGACACGCAGCGTGTAGTGCAAGCGGGCATTGGGACATGGGCGCGTTCACTACATTGTTTGCACAATCGCTTCGCAGGAAGTGCTTCATAGCCTGAGAAGTCTTCTGCACCTCAACAAACCTGTCCGCGAAGTCTTTGACGGCAGGTCCGAAAAGGCCCGCTGGGGAAATGGGCGCGTCGAGGAACACAGAGCGCTCGGCTTCCGTCATCTCGGACAGCGTCAACCATAAGTGTCTCTCGGCGACGGCGAGAGAGGCCATATTCTGCCCCATGGCCTGTGCAGCGGCTTTAGAAGCGCGTAGAGCGAGGTCCGTAGCGCTTCTCAGGTCCGCCACGCAGATAGCGCCGGGTCCCTCCTCGTCCAGCTTGAGGAGGAGGTCTGCCTGGTAGATCTGCAGAATAGACATCGTGTGCAGCGCTGAAACTGCTTGCCCGGCTGCGGTGTAAGCGCGTCCGTGCAGCGATGATGTCACCCGACAGGCTTTGGACGGGAGCGTCGTCTGAACACGCGGTCCAGCAGAGGGCGGGCAGAGATGTGACGCAACAGCCGTCTCCACCGGAGGAATGGCGAGGTATCCTCTATCTCCCGCACCGTCGACAGCGGAGAATGCCGCGGAGGTAGAGGTACGCATCCTGGCGGAAAAGGGGGCCTTCCACGACTTTGCAATCTCCTCGTGGAGTTCCGGGAGGAAGGGCGCGGGCCTAGACTTTGACGGAGCCTCGTCTTTCCCGAGAAAGCGTCCGTCCAATCTGTTGCGCGGCGGTAGCGTGGGTGCCTCCCAATCGAGGCCGATGCTTTCCACGGCCTTGGTGAGCAGACGCATCAGCTCAGCCTCAATGCCGGCTCTCTTCCCAGAGGGTTGGCGGGAAACGTTAGTGGAGGGGAGGTCCACGGAGCTCGCCCAATCCTCGCTATCCGAAGCCAAGAGAGAACATGCCTCGGTGTTATCGTCCAACTCGATAGCGGATGCGGCGGCAGACAGCGGCCGCTGTCCGTCCGGGAGCGACTCGAGCGAAGCCGGCGAAGCTGGCGGGCGAACCGGCGAGCTTTGGCGGGCTGGAGATAGCTCGGGCGCGCGCTGGCGCGGCGCTTCTTGCGGCGCGCGCTTCTTGCGGCGCGGCTTCACGGAAGGCTGGGATGCGGGCTCGGAGAACGAAGCTAGGCGAGTCCGCAGAGTCACCATAGGCAAACGTTCACAATGATGGCATCCGCCGTCAGCGAGCGCGATGGCCACGTGATCCTCACCTAGGCAGGACACGCAGATGACATGGCGGTCCTCATCGCTGAGTGGGGCTCGGCAAGAACCACAGGAAGGCATCTTTAAAAAGACGCCGCTCTTTTAGAGGGGTGAGAAACAGGCAAATAATGCAAACACACACACTCTAAGCAGAGGAAAGGATATGTACGCCGGAAAGCGCAGCAGGTACAGCGGCTGAAGGCGGCGAGGCCAGCGACTCCAGACTCGATGGCACGTCCCGCTGAAGGCTACAGGTCGATGGCGCGGCTTCTCACTCTGGATCCAGCGATGCGGGAGGCTTCGCTGAAGAGATGAAAATCAAACGTGAGAGCAGCTATCGAGCCTAGTTATAGGGCGAGACCACGCCCTTTCTGGCGGGACGTGACGATATGGGCGCGAAAGGCCCCCATTCGTCGTGACGTCAAGCAGAGCCTCTCTCGATAGGCTGCTGCTGTTGCCGCAGGGCAGCCAATAGGCGCGCGAGCTGTCTCGCCTATGTCTGCTTGCCGCAAAGCGTTTTACATTAATAAAAAATTAAGGATAATTTTTGGCTTCAATATCTCGTGGAAAAGAGTTTTTCCCCATAGCGTAAGATATTACGCAGTACGAGAGATACTCTCGTAAGAGAACTGAGTTTTATGCAGCGACGTCACAGTATGCGACAGAACTTGCACTGCGTCAAAAGTGCGACTTCTTTGTTCAAGAGGAAGTGATTCGTTGCGGTTGCTATATTCTGGATTCTGATTGGCTAACGTGGGCTTCTCGTTACACTGCCACCTACAGGTTTGGCATGCTCTTGACGGCACATATACTTTTCTGAAAACTGACAGGTGTGCATGATGTTATTTTTGAAAACGGAGAGGGTGAAATTCAGTTTATGAAAATAGCCAGCCACGTGTAAACATAGCCTAAGTGAGTTGATGCTTAAAACAAGCAAACTTATGTGCCAAGGGTGTCAGAAAAATAATCTCAATTCAAACCGAAACAACATTATTTTTCTGACCCCATTTGCAGATAATTTTGCTTGTTTTAAGCAACAACTCACTTAATTTTGATTAATTTCTCCAGAAAACAAGACTTAATATCTTATGTCATTTTACTACTCTAGTAAATGCTTCTTGATTTAAGAATTTTTAGATATTTGGACTGAAAACAAGACAAAAATACTAAGTAAGAAAAGCTTTTTTTGCTGTGTCGGGTCCATCAAATGAATACAGCCTTCACTGCAAAAAAAAAATTTTCTTACTCAGTATTTTTGTCTTGTTTCCAGTCCAAATATCTAAAAATTCTTAAATCAAGAAGCATTTATTTAGATGAGTAAAATGCCATTAGGTATTATGTCTTGTTTTCTGGGGAAAAAATCTAAATTAAATGAGATTTGCTTAAAACAAGCAAAATAATCTGCCAACGGGGTGAGAAAAATAATCTTGTTTCCGTTTGAATTAACGTTATTTTTCTTACCCCACTGGCAGATAATTTTGCTTGTTTTAAGTAAAAACTCACTTAATTTTGATTTATTCCCCCAGAAAACAAGACATAATGGGCGGTAACACTTTATAATAACTGCACACTATTAATCATTAGTTAAGCATTAGTAAACAGTTAGTTTATCATTTATAATGCATTAATAGACATTAATAAGCAGTCTATAAATACAGCTATAAATGCTTTATTCTTGATTTAAAAGCATGTATATATAATGTGTTTAATAATTGTATTTTCATACTTTATTCATGATAATTTTTATAATTTCTAAATGATGTATTTCATTATTTATAAAACATTTATTGAAGAGGTGTCAGTGGTTCATAAGATTACTTAGAAAGTGTAAGTAAATGATTAATAAACTAATTAAATATACATTCATACATCTTATTATTCAGACATATAGTAATCGTTACTTAATGTATTAATAAATGCTTTATTACCATGTATTTATACTGTAATTCAGGGTTAATTTGGGTAGTTATAAAGCATTTAGTAGTGGTCAGTTAACTATTTCTGTGAGCTCATCTAAAGTGAGGACTATTCATGCTTTGTAAAGCATTTACAAAGGACATTTGTGTTGTTTCACTGTGTTGTGTTTGTTTCATTTGTCTGTTTTGAAGATAAATGAGACTTTAAATCTCATTTATAAATGTTTTACAAGGCATGAATAGTCCTCACTTTAGATGGGCTCACAAATATAGTTAACTGACCACTACTTAATGCTTTATAACTACCTGATTTAACTCCATTTACTAACAGTTTCTAAGTGATCTTACGAATCACTGACAACTCTTAAATAACTGGTTTGTAAATAATGCAATACTTCATTTAGAAATTATTAAATGATCATTAACAAAGTATGAAAATACAATTATTAAACACATTATAGATATGCTTGTAAATCAGGAAAAAAACATTTATAACTGTATTTATGAACTGCTTATTAATGTCTATTAATGCTTTATAACTTATGAATTAACTGTTTACTCATGCTTAACTAATGATTAATAGCGTGCAGTTATTATAAAGTGTTACCTAATGGGCTCTATTTTAACGATCTGAAATGCAAGTGTCAAAGCGCAAAGCACAAGTAACTTTGTGGGCGGATCCCGGCGCGCTTGCTATTTTCCCGGCGGGATAAATGCCTCTTGCGCCTGTCTGAAGTAGCTTCATTATTCTTAGGTGTGGTTTGGGCGTAACGTGAAATAAACCAATCAGAGCGTCATCCAACATACCCTTTAAGAGCAGGAGCGCATGTTGCATGGCGGATTGTTATTATTATGGCGCATTTACCCGACGCGCGCCAGGAGCGGTTCACAGCCGAGGAGACCGATGTTCTCGTCAGGGCCGTAAAAGAAAGAGAAGTGACAGTGGGGATGGGACAAACCCACCCAAATCAATAGAAAAAAAATATGAGAAAGCTCAACTTAACTGGTAAGTTAAAGAGTAAGGTTTTTAATGCACTTACATTATGGAAAAGGTGATTTCGCAGTCTTCAGATTTTTTTTTCCTGGTTCAAGGCAGACAAACTAATTTGTCAGATGTCCTTATAAACATATGTGTCTCAGAATCAAAGTGTGTGCGCGTTGTTCACCCCGCTACATTATGGCCAAGCATGCGCACTTAAAATAGCATTATGAACAACGCGCAACGCCTCACTGACTTTAGACTAGTTTTTTTTCTGGTCAGTGGCGCAATTGTTTTCTGGAACTGCAAAATAGCACTAGGGAATGTTTGCGCCGACCCGCCCAGGGAGCGCAAGTTCATTTCCTAGTTTACCGACGCACGTCTGTGAGGGAAAAGGCCGCTTTGCGCGGGTGCAAAATAGGAATGATACATGCGTCAGTGTACAAAGTCATTTGCGCCTGGTGCAAGATAGAGCCCTATATCTTATAGCATTTTACTACTTTAGTAAATGCATCTTGATTTAAGGTTTTTTTTGATGTTTGGACTGGAAACAAGACAAAAATACTAAGTAAGAAAAGCATTTTTGCAGTGTGTGCTTAAGACGTCCTGCAAGCTCCTCCAGAACAGCAGAAGCGTGCCTCAGTAAAGCCGTTAGTGCGGCTGTAATCTAATAGTCTCTGTCCTGAACTTTCACACGTTCGGGAAGGTTTTTAATAGACTTAATGTGCTCAAACGCTGCAGACTCAGGTCTTTCTGCATCATGATCTTTATCTTCACTGCCTCTTCCCAAACAGATTCAGTCCTATTCCAAACGACCCATTAAACCCTAATTTGTTTCTTTTGTGCTGATGTCTGAAATCACCAGCTTAATAAACCATAAACAGCGTCCGCAGAAGTATTTTAACTAGTGCTGGGCAACCATTAATCACATCCGATATAAAGGTTTGTGTTTACATAATATACGTGTGTTTATCGTGTGTAATTATGCTGTATATATAAATACACACACATGCATGTTTATACTTAAGAAAAAAATGTTATTTATATATAATATAAATTATGTATAAATATATATATGCAAATATTTCTTAAATATATACATGCATACCAACAAGTGGCATTAATTTTAAAGATATACAGGACATGTTTTGAGCAAAAGTTAGGTTTTAAAATAATTTTTTCAAATGAAAACAAAAGTTTTTGGACATCTCAACACAAGTTGGTTGAATTAATTTAAAGAGCGGCTCAAAAAAGTTCATTTATTTGTAAAAAAAAAAAAAAAGAAAAAAAAAAGCTACTCGATTTGAATTTTATGTTTTGCAATGAAATTCTGATTTGTTATTTATAAATATTAACACCATTCTGTAACTGTAACGCACTATTGCTTTAAGCAGAATTGGAATTTGATGAGGTTTTCATCATTGATTCTGTTATTTTCCTGTTTATTACTGTGAAGCTGCATTGAAACACTACAGTATGGGATGATTATAGTATCAAAATGATTAACACGTACAAGCGCACTTATCAATGAACTTGATACATGTTGCAGAAATGTTTTATCCATGCCTTTCAACTTGCGTGTGCAAAATTCAAAATTGAATGAATGTGAAGCAATTTGTACAAATAGAGACATTTTTGTGAATACAAATGTTTTCCTTTGTATTAGTGTATCATAATTTGCACATACAACACAGAAGATGTGCATGTGTGGATCAGGTGACACGCGTGCATTCATTGACTCGTTTCTGAGTCGATCCTATTTTGATTCATTTGGATTTTGAGACTTTCATTTCGCGGGTTTCGCCTTGCACGATCCACACACAGCTGTCTGAGAAAACCTGCTACCACTAGATGGCAGTATTCTGCTGAAACAGACAACGGCAGCATAATCAGGCGTTCTTCCGCATTTAAGACGCTTAATGAGAGTGATATTGAAGCACCAAATTTAGTACACAATAATATAGCCCTACCCTATTAATAAAGCATACGTTATAGAGGCAAACATTAGATCAGATTATGAACAACACCCATAGAAAACCATTATAAAACGCTTAACGTGCAATCGCGCGTTGCATGTTCTGTTCAGTAAGGTGTATTGGCTATTGGCTGAGTTAAATATCACCGTCTTACTGCATTGACGTTAAGCTTTTTCTTTATAATATGCTCTATGGGAGGAAAACTATATAGCCTACAGACAAGAGACTACATGAACGCAATAACGCACGGCGTTTCAAGTTAATACAATTTTCCTTCCTGTTAAAAAAAGGGTAAAATTTCGCAGTTGCGTTCATATTATAGGCCCTATGCTTATTTTTATCTGACTACACATTGTATACATAGTATACAAGCTTTGGAATTTGAAAATGTCTGTTTTAAAATATTAAAGACGATTTTTCCCTTGACCCTTAAGCCACTGTTATAGGCTATAGTATAGCACGATGAGTTTTAACAATATGCAACCATTGTATGGGTGGTGATGGTGCAGTGGATAAGAGACATGCCTTTGGTGTGAGAGACCCGGGTTCGAATCCACTGTGAGACACCAATGTGTTCCTGAGCAAGACACTTAACCCCTAATTGCTCCAGAGGCGTGCGACCTCTGAAATATAGCAATTGTAAGTCGCTTTGGATAAAAGCGTCAGCTAAATGACTAAAAATGTAAATGTAAAATGTATATCGACATGAAATATTAATTAAATCAACTGGCCTGTAGCTGCAATTTTACAATTTTAAAATTCAAAAATTGTATTAACTTGAAACGCCGTGCGTTATTGCGTTCATGTAGTCTCTTGTCTGTAGGCTATATAGTTTTCCTCCCATAGAGCATATTATAAAGAAAAAGCTTAACGTCAATGCAGTAAGACGGTGATATTTAAACTCAGCCAATAGCCAATACACCTTACTGAACAGAACATGCAACGCGCGATTGCACGTTAAGCGTTTTATAATGGTTTTCTATGGGTGTTGTTCATAATCTGATCTAATGTTTGCCTCTATAACGTATGCTTTATTAATAGGGTAGGGCTATATTATTGTGTACTAAATTTGGTGCTTCAATATCACTCTCATTAAGCGTCTTAAATGCGGAAGAACGCCTGATTATGCTGCCGTTGTCTGTTTTAGCAGAATACTGCCATCTAGTGGTAGCAGGTTTTCTCAGACAGCTGTGTGTGGATCGTGCAAGGCGAAACCCGCGAAATGAAAGTCTCAAAATCCAAATGAATCAAAATAGGATCGACTCAGAAACGAGTCAATGAATGCACGCGCGTCACCTGATCCACACATGCACATCTTCTGTGTTGTATGTGCAAATTATGATACACTAATACAAAGGAAAACATTTGTATTCACAAAAATGTCTCTATTTGTACAAATTGCTTCACATTCATTCAATTTTGAATTTTGCACACGCAAGTTGAAAGGCATGGATAAAACATTTCTGCAACATGTATCAAGTTCATTGATAAGTGCGCTTGTACGTGTTAATCATTCTGATACTATAATCATCCCATACTACAGAAATAAAGCTGATTTGATCTGAAACGTTTATCTGTCCCGTCTTTGCAGTTTCTCTGGATGTTCCTCGCACTTCAGACCTGGCGAAGATGAACCAGCGGCTGGTGGAGGCCAGCACTCAGTTCAAGAAGAAGCAGGGCAAAGGCACGATCGACGTCTGGTGGCTGTTTGACGACGGAGGTGAGCAGAGACCCTGGATGTTCTTCAGTTCTGCCAGGTGGACAGTGTGACGGTGTGTGTGTGTGTGTGTGTGTGTGTGTGTGTGTGTGCAGGTCTCACGCTGCTCCTGCCTCACATTCTGACCACACGGAAGAAATGGAAAGACTGCAAACTCAGAATCTTCATCGCCGGGCAGCCCGAACGCATCCAACAGGACAAAGACGAGTATGTCAGCTGGTGGTCGGCCAATATTTGGCATTTTTTAAATTATCACATCTGCTGAAAGGGTTTCTGTGTTTGGTTTGTCGACTTTTATTTTGAAATTGGGTGGGACTTTTATTTTGAAAGCATTGAGAACGCCAAACATTTAGTTTTTTTTTTATATTTTCATTTGTAAATTAATTATTTCTAATTTAGCAAATTTATAGTAAATTAGTAATAATTTAGTAAATTAGTAATAATTAAAAAAAATATAGTAAATTAGTAATAATTTATTGAATATTAGTGGTTGATCGATATACCGTCAAGGGCAATATATCGGCCGATAATTGAATTTTTTTTTTTATATCAGCTGATAAATTTCTATGTTTGGCAGATGTGTCGACTTTTATTTTAAAATTATGTGGGACTTTTATTTTGAATGCGTGAAGAACACCATACAAACTCCCATTCTTTGTCTTCATTAGTTCACTGTCTGAAGCCCAGTTTTTTTTATTTCATTTTCAAATGAATTATTTATACTGAATATTTTTGTAAATATTGACCGATATATCGGCGTTGACCGATATATGACATTTTTTTATATCGGAAATACGTTTCTCTGTTTGGCCGATGTGTCATTTTATTAACAGTTTGTTTGTCGTCTTTGTCGTGAAATTTTTTATATTAGGATTACAGAATCAAGAACTTACCATATAAAATATTAGTTTGTTTATTTTTACAAATATTTTTTCCAAGTACAAATAATTTTTTTAATATAATTCCTTTTTAAATAATTTATTTCTAATGTAGCAAATATGAATTATAATACATATAAATGCAATTTCAGCAATTATGCATGTTTTTTACTATCTTAAAATTAGATATTGGCATTGGCAAAATAAAAAGTAAAAAATAGAAACTATTAAAAGTACAACTAAACTAATAAAATATTTAAAAAATTAATTTAATTTCAATAATTGTTATGCATGCAATTTTACTTAGTCTTTAAATTAAAAAGTGTGATATCATATACATATATCGGCTTTATATCGGCCATCTTGCTTTCTAAGAAATCGGCATTGGCTCTAACAGGATTCTGATTTAAATATAGTTGCATATTTTTAAGACCTGCTCTATCCTGCCTCTACTGGACATGTGTGGCTATAACAACAGCATGGATGATGACTGGAAGATGCTGCTAGTAACGCGTGTGTTTCACTGTAACTATAACAGAATGCAGTTGCTTATGAAGAAGTTCAGGATCAAATGCGACGACATCCAAGTTATCTCAGACCTCAACGTCAGGCCCAGCGCAGAGAGGTACGCATGCAGAACACACACACACACACACACACACACACACACATTAATCCTCACTGATGGGCATGCACTCACCGCTGATGTGTGTTCAGCTGGAAGCTCTTCCAGGACATGATCGAGCCGTTCCGTCTGCACGAGGGCTCGAAGGACACGACACAGGCCGAAGCTCTGAGGAGAGAGCATCCCTGGAAGATCACCGACAGCGAGCTCGACACCTTCGAGGAGAAGGTGGACACACACACACACACACTTTAACCCGACCCATAAACCTACCCATCACACACACACACACACACACACACACACACACACACACACACACACACACACACACTAACACAACCCATAAAACCTACCCATCACACACACACGTTAAATGTATTAAACATGCATTATAGTATATTTTGTATTGTACTAAAAACATACGGTAACTTTATTTTACAGTGTGCTTGGAGCTTCAGCAAGAACCAATGAGGTTCATTCTCGTGTTACGCATCACATTTGAGCTTCAGCAAGAACCAATGAGGTTCATTCTCGTGTTACGCATCATGTTTGAGCTTCAGCAAGAACCAATGAGGTTCATTCTTGTGTTACGCATCATGTTTGAGCTTCAGCAAGAACCAATGAGTTTCATTCTCGTGTTACGCATCATGTTTGAGCTTCAGCAAGAACCAATGAGGTTCATTCTCGTGTTACGCATCACGTTTGAGCTTCAGCAAGAACCAATGAGGTTCATTCTCGTGTTACGCATCATGTTTGAGCTTCAGCAAGAACCAATGAGGTTCATTCTTGTGTTACGCATCACATTTGAGCTTCAGCAAGAACCAATGAGGTTCATTCTCGTGTTACGCATCATGTTTGAGCTTCAGCAAGAACCAATGAGGTTCATTCTTGTGTTACGCATCATGTTTGAGCTTCAGCAAGAACCAATGAGGTTCATTCTTGTGTTACGCATCATGTTTGAGCTTCAGCAAGAACCAATGAGGTTCATTCTTGTGTTACGCATCATGTTTGAGCTTCAGCAAGAACCAATGAGGTTCATTCTTGTGTTACGCATCATGTTTGAGCTTCAGCAAGAACCAATGAGGTTCATTCTTGTGTTACGCATCATGTTTGAGCTTCAGCAAGAACCAATGAGGTTCATTCTTGTGTTACGCATCATGTTTGAGCTTCAGCAAGAACCAATGAGGTTCATTCTTGTGTTACGCATCATGTTTGAGCTTCAGCAAGAACCAATGAGGTTCATTCTTGTGTTACGCATCATGTTTGAGCTTCAGCAAGAACCAATGAGGTTCATTCTTGTGTTACGCAATACGCATCATGTTTGAGCTTCAGCAAGAACCAATGAGGTTCATTCTTGTGTTACGCATCATGTTTGAGCTTCAGCAAGAACCAATGAGGTTCATTCTTGTGTTACGCATCATGTTTGAGCTTCAGCAAGAACCAATGAGGTTCATTCTCGTGTTACGCATCACGTTTGAGCTTCAGCAAGAACCAATGAGGTTCATTCTCGTGTTACGCATCATGTTTGAGCTTCAGCAAGAACCAATGAGGTTCATTCTTGTGTTACGCATCATGTTTGAGCTTCAGCAAGAACCAATGAGGTTCATTCTTGTGTTACGCATCATGTTTGAGCTTCAGCAAGAACCAATGAGGTTCATTCTTGTGTTACACAGCACGTTTGAGCTTCAGCAAGAACCAATGAGGTTCATTCTTGTGTTACACAGCACGTTTGAGCTTCAGCAAGAACCAATGAGGTTCATTCTCGTGTTACGCATCACGTTTGAGCTTCAGCAAGAACCAATGAGGTTCATTCTTGTGTTACGCATCATGTTTGAGCTTCTGCAGGAACCAATGAGGTTCATTCTTGTGTTACGACATTCCATGTTTTGAGCTTCAGCAAGAACCAATGAGGTTCATTCTTGTGTTACGCATCATGTTTGAGCTTCAGCAAGAACCAATGAGGTTCATTCTTGTGTTACGCATCACGTTTGAGCTTCAGCAAGAACCAATGAGGTTCATCTCTGTGTTACGCATCACGTTTGAGCTTCAGCAAGAACCAATGAGGTTCATTCTCGTGTTACGCATCATGTTTGAGCTTCAGCAAGAACCAATGAGGTTCATTCTTGTGTTACGCATCATGTTTGAGCTTCAGCAAGAACCAATGAGGTTCATTCTTGTGTTACACAGCACGTTTGAGCTTCAGCAAGAACCAATGAGGTTCATTCTTGTGTTACACAGCACGTTTGAGCTTCAGCAAGAACCAATGAGGTTCATTCTCGTGTTACGCATCACGTTTGAGCTTCAGCAAGAACCAATGAGGTTCATTCTCGTGTTACGCATCATGTTTGAGCTTCAGCAAGAACCAATGAGGTTCATTCTTGTGTTACGCATCATGTTTGAGCTTCAGCAAGAACCAATGAGGTTCATTCTTGTGTTACGCATCATGGTTTGAGCTTCAGCAAGAACCAATGAGGTTCATTCTTGTGTTACACAGCACGTTTGAGCTTCAGCAAGAACCAATGAGGTTCATTCTCGTGTTACGCATCATGTTTGAGCTTCAGCAAGAACCAATGAGGGTCATTCTCATGTTACGCATCATGTTTGAGCTTCAGCAAGAACCAATGAGGTTCATTCTCGTGTTACGCATCATGTTTGAGCTTCAGCAAGAACCAATGAGGTTCATTCTCGTGTTACACAGCATGTTTGAGCTTCAGCAAGAACCAATGAGGTTCATTCTCGTGTTACGCATCATGTTTGAGCTTCAGCAAGAACCAATGAGGTTCATTCTCGTGTTACGCATCATGTTTGAGCTTCAGCAAGAACCAATGAGGTTCATTCTCGTGTTACACACACACACACACACACACACACAACACACACACACTAACACAACCCATAAAACCTACCCATCACACACACACGTTAAATGTATTAAACATGCATTATAGTATATATTTTGTATTGTACTAAAAACATACGGTAACTTTATTTTACAGTGTGCTTGTTACATACGTTACATGTACTTACCATAGTAATAACAGTAAATTATGCGTAATTACATGCAACTAACCCTCAACCACACCCTAACTCTATAGTAAGTACATGTGGTTGTTCAATATTACTCAGTACTTAAATATATTATAATTACACTGTAACAATTACACCTTAAAATAAAGTGTGACCAAACACACTCGAGTACATGTGTAATACAGTACCAGCAGGTGATGTTCGCCTGGGCTGAGTGAATATGTTCGCCTGGGCTGAGTGAATATGTTCGCCTGGGCTGAGTGAACATGTTCGCCTGGGCTGAGTGAATATGTTCGCCTGGGCTGAGTGAATATGTTCGCCTGGGCTGAGTGAATATGTTCGCCTGGGCTGAGTGAATATGTTCGCCTGGGCTGAGTGAATATGTTCGCCTGGGCTGAGTGAATATGTTCGCCTGGGCTGAGTGAATATGTTCGTCTGGGCTGAGTGAATATGTTCGCCTGGGCTGAGTGAATATGTTCGCCTGGGCTGAGTGAATATGTTCGTCTGGGCTGAGTGAATATGTTCGTCCTGGGCTGAGTGAATATGTTCGCCTGGGCTGAGTGAATATGTTCGTCTGGGCTGAGTGAATATGTTCGTCTGGGCTGAGTGAATATGTTCGTCTGGGCTGAGTGAATATGTTCGCCTGGGCTGAGTGAATATGTTCGCCTGGGCTGAGTGAATATGTTCGTCTGGGCTGAGTGAATATGTTCGTCTGGGCTGAGTGAATATGTTCGCCTGGGCTGAGTGAATATGTTCGCCTGGGCTGAGTGAATATGTTCGTCGGCTGGGAATGCGCTGGCTGAGTGAATATGTTCGTCTGGGCTGAGTGAATATGTTCGTCTGGGCTGATGTGAATATGTTCGCCTGGGCTAAGTGAATATGTTCGTCTGGGCTGAGTGAATATGTTCGTCTGGGCTGAGTGAATATGTTCGTCTGGGCTGAGTGAATATGTTCGTCTGGGCTGAGTGATGAGTGAATATGTTCGTCTGGGCTGAGTGAATATGTTCGCCTGGGCTGAGTGAATATGTTCGCCTGGGCTGAGTGAATATGTTCGTCTGGGCTGAGTGAATATGTTCGTCTGGGCTGAGTGAATATGTTCGCCTGGGCTGAGTGTAGGGCTGAGTGAATATGTTCGTCCTGGGCTGAGTGAATATGTTCGTCTGGGCTGAGTGAATATGTTCGTCTGGGCTGAGTGAATATGTTCGCTGGGCTGAGTGAATATGTTCGCCTGGGCTGAGTGAATATATGTTCGTCTGGGCTGAGTGAATATGTTCGTCTGGGTCTTGCAGTGAATATGTTCGTCTGGGCTGAGTGAATATGTTCGCTGGGCTGAGTGAATATGTTCGTCTGGGCTGAGTGAATATGTTCGTCTGGGCTGAGTGAATATGTTCGGCAGTGATGGCCTGGGAGTGAATATGTTCGCCTGGGCTGAGTGAATATGTTCGTCTGGGCTGAGTGAATATGTTCGTCTGGGCTGAGTGAATATGTTCGTCTGGGCTGAGTGAATATGTTCGTCTGGGCTGAGTGAACTATGTTCGTTCTGGGCTGAGTGAAACATGTTCGTCTGGGCTGAGTGAATATGTTCGTCTGGGCTGAGTGAATATGTTCGTCTGGGCTGAGTGAACTGTTCGTCTGGGCTGAGGCTGAATGTGAATGGCTGAGTGAATATGTTCGTCTGGGCTGAGTGAATCATGTTCGCTCTGGGCTGAGTGAATATGTTCGCCTGGGGCTGAGTGAATATGTTCGCTGGGCTGAGTGAATATGTTCGCCTGGGCTGAGTGAATATGTTCGCCTGGGCTGAGTGAATATGTTCGCCTGGGCTGAGTGAATATGTTCGCCTGGGCTGAGTGAATATGTTCGTCTGGGCTGAGTGAATATGTTCGCTGGGCTGAGTGAATATGTTCGCTGGGCTGAGTGAATATGTTCGTCTGGGCTGAGTGAATATGTTCGTCTGGGCTGAGTGAATATGTTCGCCTGGGCTGAGTGAATATGTTCGTCCTGGGCTGAGTGAATATGTTCGGCTGGGCTGAGTGAATATGTTCGCCTGGGCTGAGTGAATATGTTCGTCTGGGCTGAGTGAATATGTTCGCCTGGGCTGAGTGAATATGTTCGTCTGGGCTGAGTGAATATGTTCGCTGGGCTGAGTGAATATGTTCGTCTGGGCTGAGTGAAATGTTCGTCTGGGCTGAGTGAATATGTTCGTCTGGGCTGAGTGAATATGTTCGGCTGGGCTGAGTGAATATGTTCGTCTGGGCTGAGTGAATATGTTCGCTGGGCTGAGTGAATATGTTCGTCTGGGCTGAGTGAATATGTTCGTCTGGGCTGAGTGAATATGTTCGTCTGGGCTGAGTGAATATGTTCGCTCTGGGCTGAGTGAATATGTTCGCCTGGGCTGAGTGAATATGTTCGTCTGGGCTGAGTGAATATGTTCGTCTGGGCTGAGTGAATATGTTCGCCTGGGCTGAGTGAATATGTTCGTCTGGGCTGACTGAATATGTTCGTCTGGGCTGAGTGAATATGTTCGGCCTGGGCTGAGTGAATATGTTCGTGCTGGGCTGAGTGAAATGTTCGTCTGGGCTGAGTGAACATGTTCGTCTGGGCTGAGTGAACATGTTCGTCTGGGCTGAGTGAACATGTTCGTCTGGGCTGAGTGAATATGTTCGTCTGGGCTGAGTGAACATGTTCGTCTGGGCTGAGTGAATATGTTCGTCTGGGCTGAGTGAACATGTTCGCCTGGGCTGAGTGAATATGTTCGCCTGGGCTGAGTGAACATGTTCGTCTGGGCTGAGTGAACATGTTCGTCTGGGCTGAGTGAATATGTTCGTCTGGGCTGAGTGAATATGTTCGTCTGGGCTGAGTGAATATGTTCGCCTGGGCTGAGTGAATATGTTCGCCTGGGCTGAGTGAATATGTTCGTCTGGGCTGAGTGAATATGTTCGTCTGGGCTGAGTGAATATGTTCGCCTGGGCTGCGTCTGGGCTGAGTGAATATGTTCGTCTGGGCTGAGTTAATATGTTCTTCTGGGCTGAGTGAATATGTTCGTCTGGGCTGAGTGAATATGTTCGTCTGGGCTGAGTGAATATGTTCGTCTGGGCTGAGTGAATATGTTCGTCTGGGCTGAGTGAATATGTTCGCCTGGGCTGAGTGAATATGTTCGCCTGGGCTGAGTGAATATGTTCGTCTGGGCTGAGTGAATATGTTCGCCTGGGCTGAGTGAATATGTTCGCCTGGGCTGAGTGAATATGTTCGTCTGGGCTGAGTGAATAACGTGTGTGTTGTCATTCGCAGACGATCCGACAGGTGCGCCTGAACGAGCTTCTCCAGGAGAGTTCGAGAGCCGCTAAACTCGTGGTGGTGTAAGTCTTTCTCCTCTGCACTGTTGTGTGTGTGTGTAGCTCATTACAAGAAACTTGTGTTATGTAATCAGATTACTTTTTCAAGTAACTAGTAAAGTAACGCATTACTTTTTAAATTTACAACTAAATATCCGAGTTACTTTTTCGCAAGTTACTTTGTTTTCACATTTATTGACTGACAGCTCTCCTGTCCTCATGTTGAGACATGTGTGGTGTGTGTGTGTGTGTGTGTGTGTGTGTGTGTGTGTGTGTGTGTGTGTGTGTGTGTGAACATGATGGTTATTGTAGTTCTAGACTACATGTGAGAGAGCATTTACTATCTCACTTGCACAAAAAAAGATTCAATATTCTTCAAAATTAATAAAATCAGTGAAATGCAGAATCAGAATACTATGCAAACTATACCAATAACTAAAACATATTTTTTTTATGCATTTAATCTAACTTTATTGACCAATGTACTTGTTTTTGACCTTTGATGATTCAGTTACACCATAAGCAAAAATGACTAGATGTTTTTGTTTTTATTGGTAAAGTATTTTTTCTCCTGTGTCCTCTTCTGTTGTGCTATAGAAATTAAATTGACATTGACACACTACAAAAAATGCTTTTCTAACTTAGTAATTTTATCTCGTTTCCAGTCCAAATATCAAAAAATTCTTAAATCAAGAAGCATTTACTAGACGAGTAACATGATCAAAATTAAGTGAGTTGTTGATGCTTAAAAAAAACACAATTATCTTCCAATAATAATGTTAAATCAAGCAGAAACAAGATTATTTTTCTCACCCCATTGGCAAATAATTGTGCTTGTTTTAAACAAAAAACTCCCTTAATTTTTATTTATTTGCCCAGAAAACAAGACTTAATATCTTATATCATTTTACTCATCTAGTAAATGCTTGATTTAAGAAATGTTTGATATTTGGACTGAAAACAAGACAGAAATACTAAGTTAGAAAAGCATTTTTTTGCAGTGCATTTGCCCAAAAATATAACTTTTTTGTTATAAAAAACAATCAGCCCAAGTGAAAAAATAAAGAAACGTAACGCATTACTTTTCAAAAAAATAAATAAAAATAACTAAGTAACACAAGTTACTTTTTCAGGGAGTAACGCAATATTGTAATGCATTCATTTTCTGAGTAATTTCCCCAAACACTGCTCATAAGTATCATGTGTGTGTGTCACTCAGTACGCTGATAATGTGAGTAACACAGTGTGTGTGTGTGTGTGTGTGTGTGTGTGTGTGTGTGTGTGTGTGTGTGTGTGTGTGTGTGTGTGTGTGTGTGTGTTGTGTGTGTGTGTGTGTGTGTGTGTTTTTCAGGAGCATGCCCATCGCTCGTAAAGGCTCAGTCTCAGATTACCTGTACATGGCCTGGCTGGACTCGCTCACGAAGAATCTCCCGCCGACTCTCCTGATCCGTGGAAACCACCAGAGTGTGTTGACCTACTACTCATGAACAATAAACCTTCACACACACACACACACACACACACACACACACACACACACACACACACACACACACACACACACACAGCATACTACCCAACTACTCATGCTATTTCTGCAGTATGCATATTGTATGTGTATCATTTCTTTTGACGTATTATTCCATTAGACATTTCTATATAAAATTCACAATAAAAATGCGAAATAAAAAGTATTTAGCATGCGATATAAACTGCACACTTCTGATTTAAACATTGTTGCATATTTAAAATACCTGCTCTATCCGGCCCTCTTCTGGACATGAGCGGTTAAAGATCTGTGTCAACAGTATAAAAGCACTTTAGTGTCAAATTATTCAGAATGATCAATGAAAGTATCATGTTTTTGTAAATATGTTCACTGACGGCCCATTATGATATCTCGTTAATCCTATTTATATTTCTGTGGTACTGGGAAAGATTGTATGAAATTATTTCATGTTATATATTCAAATTCGATTACATAAATGTTTTCTCACAGTAAATAAAGTTTTGGAAAATCCATTTGAAGTAATAGGTTTCTTTTTTAAGTTACTGTACTGTTTGTGTGATATGCCTGATTATATAATTTATCATGACTTCATAGTTGATGGAAAGTCGAAATTGTGACTTAAAAGTCGACATTGACAAATTCATAAGGTCAACGTTTTAATCTCACAGTTATGACTTAATAATTATAATTTTTTATGTCATTCCACAAAATTCTACTTTTTATGTCATTATGAATTACCAAAGCATGTTTTTTTGGCGAAAAGGTTCCCCTGATATATGCTTGATTAAATAATTTATTATGACTACATAATAGTTGATGAAAAGTCAAAATTGTGACAGTCATAATTGTGAGAAGATTAAAACGTCGAACTTATGAATTTATTTAATTATAATTTTGTATTTCATTCGATACATTTCTACTTTTTATGTCATTATGAATTACCAAAGCATGTTTTTGTGGCGAAAACGTGATGGGTTCCCCCTTCATTTATGTACTTTTGTGATATGCTTGATTAAATAATTTATAATAATGACTACAGTCATAATTATGAGATGAAACGTCGAAATTGTGACTTTAAAAGTCGATGATTTTGTATGTCATTCGACAAATCTCTACTTTTTATGTCATTATGAATTACCACAGAATGTTTTTGTGGCGGAAACTGGGTTCCATAAAGGTCAGCTCAGGGTTATTATCAGAAGTTATTAATTTCACCTGAGTATTAACGCTGACAGGACGCTGTCGTGTCGAGTTTCTCCCTCAGAATGAACCGCTTTACATTCACATAATTCCGCGTCACTCCGAATCAACTGAACCGCGTTCGAGACTTGCGATGGAAGGTGAGTTCAAACGACCGTTACCTCCAAGAACTACACACTAAGCACGATGGAAAAAACTACAACTCCCAGAATGCAACACGCACATACAAATGGCGGTTGAAGATGATGGTTCGGTGTGTTTCCGTCGCTGCTGTTCGCGGTTTATACGGGGTTGTGTTCAGAGGTCAGCAGCTTTATAGAAACTAAAGCGAAATATAGACCGTTAATATCTGTCTGCAGCCGTTGGACTTCATTTTAGCAGTGGCTATTATTAAATCACAGTTAACTCTCCAATTTATTATTGAATAAAAATGTGATTCGACTGCTGAAATGTGATATAGGTACATTGATAAAGGGAGGGTAGTGAATGAAGATATAGTAGAGACATATTGCTGTATAATTTAATGACGGCAACTGATTTAAATAACATGCTACACGTCTGCTGTGACGACCTTATGACGTTATGCAGGACCCACCACTCAGAACGTTTCCCGCAATGTTAATATGTTAATGCTTTCTGGCGCGCAAAGAACCACAACATACTCTCAGTTTTGCAGCGAGGTCCGGTCTGCACGCGCTCGTCAGTAAAATGCCTTGCTCTGAAGTTACAGAAGCGGTTTCGCCGCAGAAAAGATGCAAGAGTGATGCAGTGAACGAACAAGAAGAACAAAAGGTGCTCAAATTCGCCAAACTGACAGAAAACGCCACGACACCGAGCCGGGGGTCGAGCCGAGCCGCGGGATTCGACTTGTACAGGTGATTCTCAGCGCCGCGTGTGCGCGCTTCATTCAGCACTGTTCTTCCTCCTGCAGCTCAGTCCCTCCAGAAAACAATTCAATGCATAATCAGCCAAAGTCTGCATTTTTTTCCAAATACGCCGCATAAATATATACAGGGCTTGCATGAATTCATAATCCCTGCATTTTCGTTGTGAAAAAGTCACATATATCTTAGCAGAAAGTTGAAAAATGTTCATATCTTCATTTTTCCAGAAGTTGTAGCATATTTCTTTTGTAAAGCTCCAGAACTTGTTTGACGCATCAATGTTTAGTAAGTTTGATGTGTTTAAGATCTGAAATAAAACGAGATGAACTGAAATATTCCAGCACTTTCTGTGATGTAGTGTGCTTGCTTATCATAGGAAGTAATAAGAAATGACTCTTTACAGTAAAGTAGTAGTCTAGTGAGAACAGGGAACAGGGGAATCACTTTCTCTCTTTCATCAAACCGCAGTTTCTGCAAGTTCCATTTCGCAAGTTCTCAATTTCATCGCATAAATATCCACATATTCCATCGCATTTAAGAAAACGTGCCGCCGCATAATCAAGGATTACTACCCGCAACAATCACAAAAAACTCTTGTATTTAAATGTTTCGAACACTTGGATTTCAAGTGCAGCATGTGGTGTGTGTGTGTGTGTGTGGTGTGTCAGTGCATATGACTACAGCATCGGGCCGATGGATAAAGCTCTGGTGAAGACTGATATCCAGATCGCGGTTCCTCACGGATATTACGGGAGAGTCGGTGAGAGAGTCACGTGTCACCAACACACAAGAACACAATCATGACACAACTCATAATTATGACATGCTAAATCATAATAATGAGGGGAAACAATGTATAATTAATTCTGAGGTCTAAGAAAGTCGAAATTGTGGTGTATAGTCATAATTAGGGGAAAAGTTGAAATGATCACAATCTTGATTTAGTATGCCACAATTTCAACATCTCATTTCAACTTTTTCCTCATAATTATACATTAAGTCCAAATTTGATTTAGTACGAGTTAAAAATGTACAATTACGACACACTTAATATCATAATTATGACTTTGTAGACTGTCATTTTGAGTTTTTGCAAATTGACTTTGACTATCTTAAATTTCAACTTTTTATCTCATAATTTCTAATGTCATAATTATGACAATTGTGAGATTAAAGTCAAAATTGTGATGTAAACTTTTTCCCTAATAATTGTCACAATTTCAACATCTCGTTTTGACTTTTTCCGCATAAAGTTTTTGCAAACATTGACTTTCTCAATTTCAACTTTTTCCTCATAACTATGACATGCCAAAACTTTTTCTCATTTCTAATAAATCATAATTATGAGATTAAAAATGCAAAATTGATTTCTCATGATATTAAAATTCAAATTTGTGTCAATTTTGACTTTTTTTTTTTTTTTTAACAAAACCATCCCAGCGGACACACTCAAGCCCCGCCCACACTGCCCGTGTTGATAAGTGTGTTGACTAACGCTGTGTTGTGTTGCAGCGCCTCGCTCGGGTCTCGCGGTGAAGCACTTCATCGATGTGGGCGGTACGTCTCTCGTTCACCACTGATGACATCAGAATGAGTGTCACGCATGATCTGACGTGTGTAATGTTTCGACAGCTGGTGTGGTGGACGAGGACTACAGGGGGAATCTGGGAGTCGTGCTGTTCAACTTCAGCAAACAGCCGTTCGAAGGTGAGAGAAGCCTGGCAGGAATAATGCAGACATCATGTGTGGTTATTAATATCTGACACGTGTCGTCTCCTGCAGTGAAGAAAGGAGAGCGCATCGCTCAGCTGATCTGCGAGAGGATCTGTTACCCGGAGCTGCAGGAGTTACAGGTGAACCTCATCAACCGTCTGTGATGATGCGTCTGCAGATCACCGCTTCATCATGTTCTCCTTCTTTCAGACGCTGGATGAGACTGTGAGAGGAGCAAGCGGCTTCGGCTCCACCGGCACCAACTGAAAATCACTCAACAATGAAAATGCTTCTTTAAATGCCCCCCCCATGTTTCATTGGTAACACTTTACAATACGGCTCGTTTGTTAACGTTAATGCGTTCCTGAGCAAAACATTTCTTGCAGTATTGTTAGTTCACAGTTTTGATTTGAATGAAGTTGATTATCATTATTATTATTAATAAATGCTGTTGATTAATTATTGTAAAGTGTTACCATTGGATTATTTCCCTGATGTAAAATGACAGTACATGTAGATTATAAAAGTGTTATTTAATGACATTTATGATTAATATTTCATAGTGTCGACTGTAAACTTTTTTTCTACATTACTGTAATCAATAAAATGACATTGTGTCACATTTGTGAATGTTTTACTGGCGTCACCATTGTGTGTTTCTACAGAAATGGCTTTATTTTTCATGATTTAGTTTGTTACACTTGTTTTTTGGGTTACATTTGCAATAAGGCTTTATTTGTTAAACTTAATCAGTAAATATGAACAATACATTAGTAGTTAATAGCACTGTGAACTAACATTAGTTAATAATGGATTGACTAATGACCTTCTACTGATATTTTAATATCTACTATTTGTATTGCTATTTTTATTTTGTACATTATCTTAAACACACGGCAGGGTTTTAGGCTTTTAAAAGCTTACATTGATAATGAATGTCTGGCCAGTTTATAATATATATGTTTAGAGTGAATTTTGTTGAGATCAGATAAAATGCTCATGCAAAAAAAAAAGTATTAATACTGTAGTTCTGATACACCATTGCTGAATGAACATTCAAATAAATTAATCATACCCCATAATACATTTATTAACCCTATAAAACCTACTCAATCTCCTCAATAATAGTTTTGTCTGTTTTATCCAGTGAGTCTTTCAGTGTAATTGTACAAATCTTTAATTCTGCACTGATTTTTATCAAGTAAACGTAAGAATAACTCTGATATTGTTGGTAATATTTCAACTGGACTGAAGCAGGTTTACTTGATTATTCAGACATTTATTAGAAAAATATCAAATATGATCATCAGGCTTTTGAGGAAGGTTTAATTGTTCATCTGTCAATCATTGCATTATATGTTATAAAACTAGAGAGCTTTGATCAGATCATCTTACTAAGACATTATTGGCTGATATTGATATGCATTTTATGCAAGTATCTGTTATAAAATCTCATTGATTACATTACAAGCATCATAATTTCATCACTCTTTGTCCGTATAAATATCAGCATGTGCACCAAAATGCATATTTTTACTCAGTTTGAGCTGAATTCTTTTCTTCATATTCTCACTATAAAAGCCTGATGCATCAAATATGATAATCAAACACATATGCAAACTTATATAGTCAAAATAATTAGATTTATCTGACTATTATTTCATATGTCAGGCTTTACTGGGTTAAAGGATTGCCACAGTATTCCCAATACAATTGGTTTACAATACAATCGTCATGTGACTCTTTTTCTGAAGAAGAACGAATGATTCTGAAATCAAGGCAAGCGGTCGAGTCGACCCAAACCACCAAAAATATGTTTTTATTGTGAATGTACAACTAAACCCCTCACGAGTGTGGTTCTCCAGGCCGAGGCCGACGGCGTGTGTGTGGAAGTGTGTGTGTGGCCGCGAGACCTCAGTGCATCGAGTCACAGAAACACAGTTTACAAGTAGTTGGTCATTATAAGAAGCACCATTACAAACCCCTCCGTTGCAGGGGTCCTCTAGTTTACATCGCGAGTAACAAAGTGACACGGTTACAGTATAGACACACTTAAATTACATGTGGTATAGTTGCAGGAGAACAGAAGCGCCGGTCAGCCGCTTTTAGACGATTATTACAGTGCATGAATCAATGCGCTCGCGTGATGCACTGAGAACATTACGTTCTGTCTCGTTTTACAGCACAAATATAGAAAAGTTCTGACATCAAGATACATTTACTGGAGAAGCAGAATGACTGAAGATATTAAGTCTTGCTTACTGAAAAATGTTTAAACATTCAGCGTGGAAAATCCAGTTTTTAATGTTGTTTATGTGTCTATGTGGTGTTTTTAATATGCTTTAATAACCAAATCATGTGAATTAAAGTCGACAGCATTGCTGAGTATTTTCTGCTTAAAACTGCAGTGAACCAAAGACAGTCTCAAAAACACTGAAATCGCTGGTGTTTCTGACGTCACAAACTACCTTACCAATCAGATCAACGTGTGATCGTCAACCAGTGGATCTCTGAGTGAGTGAGTGGAGGCGGGGCTCATTTGCATATTCATAGGGCCGCGTATACTAAATGAGGCAAGGGTGTCAAGTTACATTCAAGATATTTTAAGGCATGAAGAGATGTTTTCAAGGAAAAAACGATTAAATATGACATTTTGGTGATCAAAGATGAGTTTTATGGGATAAAATGATGGACTACAGGGACTTTAAGTCATTTTGCTTCTCAGGTAAATGTACTGTTATTTAAAGAGGAACTATTATGCTCTTTTACAGTCTTGATGTTGTTTCAGGCTCTACTAGAACAGGTTTTCCTGCTTGAATGTTGATTATTTTCCCATATTCTCCATTGTTGCAGCTCCTCTCAACCAGGCCCCGCCCCTTTATTCTGCATATGAATTATTATAATGAGGAATATTGCGACGTGTTCCCGGAAGAAACTCTAGACTTTCAGGAGTCCAGAAACACTGGCACTGATATAGAGAAGAACTGGAGCAACATTACACACTGAAGAAACAATAGGACCTTTCTTTTTCTGATTTCTATTGGCAGTAATTTTTTGTTGTTTTAAACAACCATTTCAGAAACCAAGACTATCTCAAGTCATTTTGCTTTTCAAGTATCTTGATTTAAGAACGTTTAGATATATATCTGTACTAGAAAACAAGCCAAAAACACTGTTTAAAGGCATAGTTCAACCAAAAATGAAAATTAGCCCATGATTTACTCGTCCTCAAGTCATTCTAGCTGTATTCGTCTGAAAGAAGAATGTCATATACACCTAGGATGACTTGAGGGCGAGTAAATCATGGGCTAATTTTCATTTGTGTGTGAACTCTCGCTTTAAGAGTGTTTTGTGCAGTGCAGCAGCAGTAAGATGCGATAGATTGAGCAGAGAGAGAGAGGAGGGCGAGCGAGGCTCTTCGGCTCGCGTCCGTTCCTCCACAGCGTCTATATTGAGATGCGAGCGTATGATGGAGAGTAGCGCTGCACGATTAATCACACTTAAACCGATTATATTTTGTGCGCAGCTCGTCAGTGAAGCATGGCTCAGTAAACGCTGCTCACTCTGAAAACACTGAGTTTGAGTCGGTTGCAACGAGCGTTTGAGAAAGCAACACATGTCAATCATCTTTCCAGACATAAGACGCATTTATGAGCCTCTCGTCCAATAAAAGACTTTTACTGCAAACTCTCTTCATCAGGACAGCTGAGCTCCTCCTTCTGGTGTGTGTGTGTGTGTGTGTGTGTGTGTGTGTGTGTGTGTGTGTGTGTGTGTGTGTGTGTGTGTGAGAACGTCTCTGGTGTTCAGAGGATTGTGGTGTGTGTGTGTGTGTGTGTGAGAGACATCCTCTGGTGTTCAGAGGGATATGTGTGTGTGTGTGTGTGTGTGTGTGTGTGTGTGTGTGTGTGTGTGTGTGTGTGTGTGTGTGTGTGTGGTGGAGAGACGTCCTCTGGTGTTCAGAGGGATATGTGGTGTGTGTGTGTGTGTGTGTGAGTCTTGGTGTGTGTGGGTTGTGTGTGTGTGTGTGTGTGTGTGTTGTGTGTGAGAGAGAGACTCCTCTGGTGTTCAGAGGGTATGTGGTGTGTGTGTGTGTGTGTGTGAGAGACATCCTCTGGTGTTCAGAGGGATATGTGTGTGTGTGTGTGTGTGTGTGTGTGTGTGTGTGTGTGTGTGTGTGTGTGTGTGTGTGTGGTGTGTGTGAGAGAGACGTCCTCTGGTGTTCAGAGGGATATGTGGTTGTATGTGTGTGTGTGTGTGGAGCGTCCTTGGTGTTCAGAGATAGTGTGTGTGTGTGTGTGTGTGTGAGAGACGTCCTCTGGTGTTCAGAGGGGTATGTGGTGTATGTGGTGTGTGTGTGTGTGTGTGTGTGTGTGTGTGTGTGTGTGTGAGAGACGTCCTCTGGTGTTCAGAGGGTATGTGGTGTATGTGTGTGTGTGTGTGTGTGTGTGTGTGTGTGTGTGTGTGTGTGAGAGAATCCCTGGTGTCAGAGGATATGTGGTGTGTGTGTGTGTGTGTGTGTGTGTGTGTGTGTGTGTGTGTGTGTGTGTGTGTGTGTGTGTGGACGCCCTCTGGGGTTCAGATGGAGCAGCGTTTACTACCGATCAGTCGTGAATAAAATAATCGCAGCCTTTGCCAAATCGCTAGTGGGAGAGGAAGGGTGCTGGTCTTTGGCCGTAGCTGCGGGCGGCAGTCTGTGTGTTTGCTGGATCAGTGCAGGACGACCTGAACTCGCATGAGCAGAGCGTGTCCCAGCTGCGCGCTGAGGTAGTCCAAGTCCCCCGGCTCCAGTCCGCCGGCCCGGCCCACGCTGCGGATCTGCAGAGAATACACACCCGGCTGGACGGGCTTCTTCTTGGATATGTGCAGGTAGCTGACGCCGTGCTTCTGGCTCATCAGGAACAGGCCGCCGTCGTTGCCGTACTCGATGGCGTAGCGCACGTGATCGGTGAGCGTCGACAGCGCCGGGACGAACTCGATGATGTGGTCTTTGCTCTTCAGCGTGCT
The DNA here is from genome assembly GCA_036326025.1 of Chrosomus eos. Classification (NCBI taxonomy): domain Eukaryota; kingdom Metazoa; phylum Chordata; class Actinopteri; order Cypriniformes; family Leuciscidae; genus Chrosomus; species Chrosomus eos. Next base: position 46,570,645 of record CM070824.1, on the reverse strand, counting down.
GATGTTCAGATGGAGCTGGAGTGTGTCGTCCACGTCCACACTGGCGGAGTCCAGATCGTTCTGGACACACACACACACACACACACACACACACACACACACACACACACACACACACACACACACACACACACACACACACACACACACACACACACACACACCGTTAGAGGAATGATGTTTCCTTTAAACGACATGCACAATAGAGTGCCGAAGTTATGACGTCACTTTGTAGGCCAAAACGCGGAAGTGAGTTAGCATTTTAGCACTTCCGGTTCCCTCGCCCTAAAGTCTATGGGTTTTTTGAATGGGTTAAATGCTAAATCGCCTGAAATAAAGTCTGTGGTTAAACAAAGACTCTCAATATTTTCACGTTTTGATCTATGACATAAAACACACCAGTTATAACATGCTTCTGGTTTTTTAAACTTTATTGTGTCTTAATCTTATATCTGACCAGTGTTGTGCCTGAACGCGTTCAATGAACGATAGTTCATGAACTTGTTCATATTTTGGGCGAACGTGAACTGAACGTACTGAATTACTGCCTGATGAACGTTACTGTGAACGCGTTCATTCTGGTGTCTGTGAACGCACGCTCTCTCAGTTAAACTTCGTTCAATAGGGTGCCAGATTTCTATAAAGCCTTCCAGGCGAAAGCGCCTTAATATGTAGCGAAAAAAAACACCCAATTTGGCAACATCAGCCACCAGTGTCGCACGCACTGCCGCATGCGTCATCAAAACAAAAAGCAGCATGTAGTCGACAAAGCAGCCAGCGAGCGAGGCGTCGTATGATCATTTAAACGAGTTTTATGACAAGGTCGGTGAGGATGGGAAAATCTTACATTTCTGTGCAAACTTTGCCAGTCGATAAAATAATTGCTGTCTGTGGTTGTATATGGGCTGTGGCAATAAAAAAAAGAAGCTCGCAGCAACATATGGACTATGAACTAGAAAAAAAGAACTATGAACTAGTTCATTTTTTGAAGTATGAACTATGAACTGAACTAGTTCATTTTAAAATGTGTGAACTGAACTTTGAACTAGTTCATGTAGAAAATGAACTTTCCCAACACTGTATCTGACGGCTTTATTTAGGCTTCAAAATGTATACATTTTGGATTAACTTGTAAAGATTATCTTGATAGACAAAACGTGTAAGGGTCACAACTCTTTGTTGAACACAGATCTTATTTTTTGCGATTTTCCAAAAGTCTATGGGGAAAATGCACAGCTTTTCGATCGAGGGGAACCCATGCGCCGCTAACTTACGAGTTGTCCTACAAAGTGACATCATAACTTCGGCACTCTATTTTGCGCTGACGTCTAAGTTACGTCATGACGCTAGCTGGATGCAAAACAAACGGACAACTGGAAGCGGCTAATACAAAACAGCACAGATTCGGCTACATAATAAGGAGCTTAAATTTAAAAAAAAGTACATCACACATCTTTATCCAGCACTTCAAAACTCAAATATTATCATATTTAAATCATATTTATTTTTTAATGTGATGATCAAAACATTATTTGTTCATGGGGCGGCAGTGGCTCAGTGGTTCATGTAGATTGTCTACAAACCGAAAGGTTGGTGGTTCGATCCCCGGTTCCACCTGACCAAGTGTCGAGGTGTCCATGTGCAAGACACCTAACCCCAGCTGCTCCCGACGAGCTGGATGGCGCCTTGTACGGCTGACACCGCCGTCGGTGTATGAATGTGTGAGTGAATGGGTGAATGAGAGGCAAAATGTAAAGCGCTTTGGTGGCCATTGGGTCTATGAAAGCGCTATATAAATGCAGTCCATTTACCATTTACCATCCTTCAAAGATTACCCCCATTAATAAAACTAAAAGTTTCAAGATGTAGGAAAACTCACACTTATTTAAAAATAATTTTTCTTTTAATAAATAGGAAATTTCTCTGGCATTTCTTTCCTTTTGCTGTATGAAAACGAACTGAACCGTGAATTTTGTGAACCGTTACACCCCTAATCCAAAGTCATCCATTTGTTGATTTATGCTCTGACTTTATCAGATCTGTGCGTTGTTGTGTGTATGAGCAGCAGAAATCACGAAACAAACACAGATCAAGCCATAATATTTACATACTCGGATGTTTAAAATCTATTTTCCCCAAAACCTCCACCTCATCTGTAATGACATCATCCATGCTTAGATTTCTGGGTAATTATGTCATCCTGTGACGCCCACCATGAACGAATCTTTTGACGTTCTCGCTGAAATGATCATGTCTTGTGTGTAGGGCTGGGTATCGTTCAAAATCCTTCGATCCGGTGCCAATTTCGATACCTCAGTTTCGATACCGGTTCCTAACGATACTTTTTTCGATACCAATTTTATGAAATCCATTTTAACAAGATTACTAGGGATGCATCGATCCGATACTCAGTATCGGTATCGGCTCCGATACTGCCATTTTTGCCGGATCGGGTATCGGTCAGACGAGGCCGATCCAAATCCGATATTGTGCGTATTATTCTGTGTTATTGCTAAGCCCCATAAAAGGCACAAAACATTATAGCCTAAAGCACCATAAAGTTTTCGTGCACTATATTATAAGTGTTCTGAAGCCATTATATAGTATAATGTAAGATATAAATTAATATTTAGGTCATTAAATTCAAGATCACGTAAACTTTTCCCTCCGCTGCGGCTGTCAGTCATTCTCCATTCAGCATCAAACAGCGCGTCGCGTTCGGTTACGACAGTCAGCATGATGAAACACTCCAAGATGATTCAATGTTACTATTATTATACTTGATCTGTAGATAAAGGTCTATGGTTTCGCATAAAACAACTTTATATTGCTGGACTTTATTGCTGTTACTAAATCATGTTACTTTCTGTTAGATCACAACACTAGAGTAGAGTCAGAGGCTCAGAGCACTATAATTGTTCTTCACATGCACAGTAACTGAAATTTAAAACTGTTAAAAGAAAAGGCTCAATAAACGATTTCATAGATAGATAATGTATAATACACTACGCATCGATATGTCGTCTTTGTGCTTTGAACTCTTCAATGCGGACTCGACGCGCTGGCGCTGTGACTCCGTGTTATTTCAAGCGCATCATTCTGCGCTCGGGATGCGCATAAGCTCATCATTCTGCGCTCGGGATGCGCATAAGCTCATCATTCTGCGCTCGGGATGCGCATAAGCTCATCATTCTGCGCTCGGGATACGCATAAGCTCATCATTCTGTGCTCGGGATACGCATAAGCTCATCATTCTGCGCTCGGGATACGCATAAGCTCATCATTCTGCGCTCGGGATACGCATAAGCTCATCATTCTGCGCTCGGGATACGCATAAGCTCATCATTCTGCGCTCGGGATACGCATAAGCTCATCATTCTGCGCTCGGGATGCGCATAAGCTCATCATTCTGCCTCGGGATACGCATAAGCTCATCATTTGGCGCTCGCGATGCGCATAAGCTCATCATTCTGCGCTCGGGATACGCATAAGCTCATCATTCTGCGCTCGCGATGCGCATAAGCTCATCATTCTGCGCTCGGGATGCGCATAAGCTCATAATTCTGCGCTCGGGATACGCATAAGCTCATCATTCTGCGCTCGGGATACGCATAAGCTCATCATTCTGCGCTCGGGATACGCATAAGCTCATCATTCTGCGCTCGGGATGCGCATAAGCTCATCATTCTGCGCTCGGGATACGCATAAGCTCATCATTCTGCGCTCGGGATACGCATAAGCTCATCATTCTGCGCTCGGGATGCGCATAAGCTCATCATTCTGCGCTCGGGATGCGCATAAGCTCATAATTCTGCGCTCGGGATACGCATAAGCTCATCATTCTGCGCTCGGGATGCGCATAAGCTCATCATTCTGCGCTCGGGATACGCATAAGCTCATCATTCTGCGCTCGGGATACGCATAAGCTCATCATTCTGCGCTCGGGATACGCATAAGCTCATCATTCTGCGCTCGGGATGCGCATAAGCTCATCATTCTGCGCTCGGGATGCGCATAAGCTCATCATTCTGCGCTCGGGATACGCATAAGCTCATCATTCTGCGCTCGGGATGCGCATAAGCTCATCATTCTGCGCTCGGGATACGCATAAGCTCATCATTCTGCGCTCGGGATGCGCATAAGCTCATCATTCTGCCCTCGGGATACGCATAAGCTCATCATTCTGCGCTCGGGATGCGCATAAGCTCATCATTCTGCGCTCGGGATACGCATAAGCTCATCATTCTGCGCTCGGGATGAGCATAAGCTCATAATTCTGCGCTCGAGATGCGCATAAGCTCATCATTCTGCGCTCGGGATACGCATAAGCTCATCATTCTTCGCTCGGGATGCGCATAAGCTCATCATTCTGCGCTCGGGATACGCATAAGCTCATCATTCTGCGCTCGGGATGCGCATAAGCTCATCATTCTGCCCTCGGGATACGCATAAGCTCATCATTCTGCGCTCGGGATGCGCATAAGCTCATCATTCTGCGCTCGGGATACGCATAAGCTCATCATTCTGCGCTCGGGATGCGCATAAGCTCATAATTCTGCGCTCGAGATGCGCATAAGCTCATCATTCTGCGCTCGGGATACGCATAAGCTCATCATTCTGCGCTCGGGATACGCATAAGCTCATCATTCTGCGCTCGGGATGCGCATCATTCTGCGCTCGGGATGCGCATAAGCTCATCATTCTGCCCTCGGGATACGCATAAGCTCATCATTCTGCGCTCGGGATACGCATAAGCTCATCATTCTGCGCTCGGGATGCGCATAAGCTCATCATTCTGCGCTCAGGATACGCATAAGCTCATCATTCTGCGCTCGGGATACGCATAAGCTCATCATTCTGCGCTCGGGATGCGCATAAGCTCATAATTCTGCGCTCGGGATACGCATAAGCTCATCATTCTGCGCTCGGGATACGCATAAGCTCATCATTCTGCGCTCGGGATACGCATAAGCTCATCATTCTGCGCTCGGGATACGCATAAGCTCATCATTCTGCGCTCGGGATGCGCATAAGCTCATCATTCTGCCCTCGGGATACGCATAAGCTCATCATTCTGCGCTCGGGATACGCAAAAAGCTCATCATTCTGTGCTCGGGATGCGCATAAGCTCATCATTCTGCCCTCGGGATACGCATAAGCTCATCATTCTGCGCTCGGGATACGCATAAGCTCATCATTCTGCGCTCGGGATGCGCATAAGCTCATCATTCTGCGCTCGGGATACGCATAAGCTCATCATTCTGCGCTCGGGATGCGCATAAGCTCATCATTCTGCCCTCGGGATACGCATAAGCTCATCATTCTGCGCTCGGGATACGCATAAGCTCATCATTCTGCGCTCGGGATGCGCATAAGCTCATCATTCTGCGCTCGGGATACGCATAAGCTCATCATTCTGCGCTCGGGATACGCATAAGCTCATCATTCTGCGCTCGGGATGCGCATAAGCTCATCATTCTGCGCTCGGGATACGCATAAGCTCATCATTCTGCGCTCGGGATGCGCATAAGCTCATCATTCTGCCCTCGGGATACGCATAAGCTCATCATTCTGCGCTCGGGATACGCATAAGCTCATCATTCTGCGCTCGGGATGCGCATAAGCTCATCATTCTGCGCTCGGGATGCGCATAAGCTCATCATTCTGCCCTCGGGATACGCATAAGCTCATCATTCTGCGCTCGGGATACGCATAAGCTCATCATTCTGCGCTCGGGATGCGCATAAGCTCATCATTCTGCGCTCGGGATGCGCATAAGCTCATCATTCTGCGCTCGGGATGCGCATAAGCTCATCATTCTGCGCTCGGGATGCGCATCATTCTGCGCTCGGGATACGCATAAGCTCATCATTCTGCGCTCGGGATGCGCATAAGCTCATCATTCTGCCCTCGGGATACGCTAAGCTCATCATTCTGCGCTCGGGATACGCATAAGCTCATCATTCTGCGCTCGGGATGCGCATAAGCTCATCATTCTGCGCTCGGGATGCGCATAAGCTCATCATTCTGCCCTCGGGATACGCATAAGCTCATCATTCTGCGCTCGGGATACGCATAAGCTCATCATTCTGCGCTCGGGATGCGCATAAGCTCATCATTCTGCTCTCGGGATGCGCATAAGCTCATCATTCTGCGCTCGGATGCGCATTAAGCTCATCATTCTGCGCTCGGGATGCGCATAAGCTCATCATTCTGCGCTCGGGATGCGCAATAAGCTCATCATTCTGCGCTCGGGATGCGCATAAGCTCATCATTCTGCGCTCGGGATGCGCATAAGCTCATCATTCTGCGCTCGGATGCGCATAAGCTCATCATTCTGCGCGTCGGGATGCGCATAAGCTCATCATTCTGCGCTCGGGATGCGCATAAGCTCATCATTCTGCGCTCGGGATGCGCATAAGCTCATCATTCTGCGCTCGGGATGCGCATAAGCTCATCATTCTGCGCTCGGGATGCGCATAAGCTCATCATTCTGCGCTCGGGATGCGCATAAGCTCATCATTCTGCGCTCGGGATGCGCATAAGCTCATCATTCTGCGCTCGGGATGCGCATAAGCTCATCATTCTGCGCTCGGGATGCGCATAAGCTCATCATTCTGCGCTCGGGATGCGCATAAGCTCATCATTCTGCGCTCGGGATGCGCATAAGCTCATCATTCTGCGCTCGGGATGCGCATAAGCTCATCATTCTGCGCTCGGGATACGCATAAGCTCATCATTCTGCGCTCGGGATGCGCATAAGCTCATCATTCTGCGCTCGCGATGCGCATCATTCTGTGCTCGGGATGCGCATAAGCTCATCATTCTGCGCTCGGGATACGCATAAGCTCATCATTCTGCGCTCGGGATACGCATAAGCTCATCATTCTGCGCTCGGGATACGCATAAGCTCATCATTCTGCGCTCGGGATACGCATAAGCTCATCATTCTGCGCTCGGGATGCGCATAAGCTCATCATTCTGCGCTCGGGATACGCATAAGCTCATCATTCTGCGATCGGATGCGCATAAGCTCATCATTCTGCGCTCGGGATGCATAAGCTCATCATTCTGCGCTCGGGATACGCATAAGCTCATCATTCTGCGCTCGGGATGCGCATAAGCTCATCATTCTGCGCTCGGGATACGCATAAGCTCATCATTCTGCGCTCGGGATACGCATAAGCTCATCATTCTGCGCTCGGGATACGCATAAGCTCATCATTCTGCGCTCGGGATACGCATAAGCTCATCATTCTGCGCTCGCGATGCGCATCATTCTGTGCTCGGGATGGCATCATTCTGCGCTCGGGATAGCATAAGCTCATCATTCTGCGCTCGGGATGCGCATAAGCTCATCATTCTGTGCTCGGGATACGCATAAGCTCATCATTCTGTGCTCGGGATACGCATAAGCTCATCATTCTGTGCTCGGGATACGCATAAGCTCATCATTCTGCGCTCGGGATACGCATAAGCTCATCATTCTGTGCTCGGGATACGCATAAGCTCATCATTCTGCGCTCGGGATACGCATAAGCTCATCATTCTGCGCTCGGGATACGCATAAGCTCATCATTCTGCGCTCGGGACCATGCGCATCATTCTGCGCTCGGGATGCGCATAAGCTCATCATTCTGCGCTCGGGATGCGCATCATTCTGCGCTCGGGATACGCATAAGCTCATCATTCTGCGCTCGGGATACGCATAAGCTCATCATTCTGTGCTCGGGATGCGCATAAGCTCATCATTCTGCGCTCGGGATACGCATAAGCTCATCATTCTGCGCTCGGGATACGCATAAGCTCATCATTCTGCGCTCGGGATACGCATAAGCTCATCATTCTGTGCTCGGGATACGCATAAGCTCATCATTCTGCGCTCGGGATACGCATAAGCTCATCATTCTGCGCTCGGGATGCGCATAAGCTCATCATTCTGTGCTCGGGATCGCATAAGCTCATCATTCTGTGCTCGGGATACGCATAAGCTCATCATTCTGCGCTCGGGATACGCATAAGCTCATCATTCTGCGCTCGGGATACGCATAAGCTCATCATTCTGCGCTCGGGATACGCATAAGCTCATCATTCTGCGCTCGGGATACGCATAAGCTCATCATTCTGCGCTCGGGATACGCATAAGCTCATCATTCTGCGCTCGGGATGCGCATAAGCTCATCATTCTGCGCTCGGGATGCGCATAAGCTCATCATTCTGCGCTCGGGATGCGCATAAGCTCATCATTCTGCGCTCGGGATGCGCATAAGCTCATCATTCTGCGCTCGGGATGCGCATAAGCTCATCATTCTGCGCTCGGGATGCGCATAAGCTCATCATTCTGCGCTCGGGATGCGCATAAGCTCATCATTCTGCGCTCGGGATACGCATAAGCGCTGTGTGCCGCACAGTATTGGAGTCTTTCATAATCATATCATAATACTTTTGCGCAATGAAAGATTATTAATAGCCTTTCTTGTTCTGTCCTATCTATCATATGTTGCTGCCTCATTAAACAGCTGTGCTATACATTTAAAACATGTCTCAATTTTATAGTAGCCTATATAGGCTAGGCCCTATATATAACAATTTATCTTTTTCATTTTTGTTATCTTGTTTTTCATGAATGTATTTTACAACAATACATAGAGCAATGTGTAACGTTTTACCAGATTTAGTGTTACACTTATTGTCTCTTATTTGTTCCCCTAAATTTTTTTCACTAAATGTTCAGATTTTATACAATTATTGTGCACTCATGATATTTCTAGACTAAATTTTACTGCTGAATTATCCACTAATCTAGTTTATAACAGCATTTTTGTCACAGATTATGATCATATATTTTTGGGATTTGTTGTTTTTCTTTAAAATGAAGTTGTCTGTATTAAGTCGATTGTGTTTAACACACAAAAGAGTGATTATCAGTTCAACACACAGAGTTATAGAAATTCTACTTGATTTAAAAAATAAACTGCACTGGTATCGGATTGGTATCGGTATCGGTCGATACTCAGAATTTTGGGATCTGATCGGATCGGTTTTGAAAAAGCGGTATCGTTGCATCCCTACATAACACATTACCTAATAAAAACTTTGGTTTTTATTTTTTTTTCAGTTTGACTCATACTCCTTAGCCAGTGCACAAAGGAACAAAAAATGTTTTATAAAGAGCTCATGCTCACCAAAGCTGAATTTTTTTAAATAAAAAATACAGTAAAACTTGTAATATTGTGAAATAGTATTACAATTTAAAATCTTATTTGAATATATTTCAAAATGAAATTTATTGAAATTAATTGAATTCAAAGCTGAATTTTCAAAATCATTACTTCAGTGTCACATGACCCTTCAGACATATGAAAACAGTTTGCTGCTTAATATTTTGGAAAATATGATACATTTTTTCATGATTCTTTGATGAATAAAAAATTCAAAGAGCAATTTATTTAAAAAACGAAATATCTTGTAACATTACACATGTTTTAATGTCACCTTTGATAACTTTAATGCATCCTTGCTGAAAAGAAATTCTGACTAACCAACACATTTTTGGACGACAGTGTACATTCAGTAGGTTATTATTTATTGCAATATAAACACTGTCAGAGTGATCAACAAGGGATCTCTTCATTTACCAATCGAAGAGGAGCAACTTTTATGTTTACTCAGTGCACTGTCAAGGTCTTCATCATATTTGTCGTGGTATTACGTGGTAGTACCGGTCCTTGCAATTATTTTACCCCAAATACTGCATCACGCGCTGTTGGCATCGAGCCTGGAGAAACGTACCCACACTTTTGATCGACTTTTCCACATCTTTAAGGTATTATGTGTGTGTGCTCGCGTCTCATATGAATATGTGCGCGGAGAGTTTGTGTGTGTGTGCTCGCGTGTCAGTGCTCGTGTGAGTCGCGTCTAATATAAGTATGCGCGTGGAGAGTTTGTGTGTGTGTGTGTGTGTGTGTGTGCTCGCGTGTCAGTGCTCGCGTGAGTCACGTCTAATATAAGTATGCGCGTGGAGAGTTTGTGTGTGTGTGTGTGTGTGTTGTGTGCTCGCGTGAGTCGCGTCTCATATGAGTATGTGCGCGGAGAGTTCTGCGCGTCTCGTGTGTGTAGAGTTTGCGTGTATGTGCATTTCATATGTATTTGTTTGAGCACTGACGTTGACGAGTTAACTCCGTAGGTATCGAAATCTGGAACCGAACAACCTGTCATTTTTCGATACTCGATAGTATCGAGGCAATTCGATCAATACCTAAAAAGTATCGAAACTCGGTACCCAGCCCGTGTGTTGACTAACATCAGTCACATGATCTATGGATCACACTGACGAGCTCATCAGTGAAGGGTACCTGAAGCTCCTCGGTTGCGTTGGCGTCCCTGCGTTTGCGGCCCTTCTTTGGATATCCGTTGATCTTACACTCGTAACAGGCCTCGGGAGACAGCGAGTTCTCGTCGGCATCGGCTGAGGGAGTCGGAGGAGACAGACCCGCTCCAGAGAGACAGTGACTGGAACACACACACACACATCAGATTTACACCTGAGAGATTCAGAAACACACCACTAAACAATAAAATTCCCCAGAAATGTGCATCTACTGATACACACATTATTTTTGTGTTATTTATATAATACTGTAGTATTTATTAATATTTTATGCAGATCAATTAGAGCTGCTTTATAGCAGAATTTGAATGTGTCATATTTGATTAAGTTTGCCTCATTGATTCTGTTAAAATCCTGTTTATTGAAGTGAAGCTGCTTTGAAACTCTCGTTATTGAAATAAATGTGTGTCTGAGTTCAGTCCTCAAGGGGGCGACAGAGTTTCTGACAAAATCTACAGGTTCTTCTAAAGCAGTGGTCACCAACCTTTTCGAGCCTAAGATCACATCCCAAGTCCAAATGTAAACCAAGATCTACCACTTGCAAAAAATTATGAAAAAACAAGGCCACAATGTAGTTCTACTTTGACATTCTTTGTTGCCTGTTAGCAGAGGGGCGTCACTAGGATTTTCATTTTAGGGGGGCTAAGCCCCCAATGAGGGTATGATTTTTTTTAAATAATAAAAAAGGGTAACACTGTAGTTTAGGATCTAATGCTTCTAACCAGTTTCATTACCATGCAAAGGCAGGGTTTTATAATCACTGTTGTCCCAAATGGGAGGTAGGTCATATAGGGGGGTTCGGGGTCTCCCCGAGAAAATTTTGATTTCTCTGATCTACATATGTGCATTTTAAGATGTTTTAAAGGCCAAAAAAATTGGATAACAGCTTTAAAACCATGTCAGTGGGCAGCTGATTATTTTTCTCTCCTCATCAGCATCACACCTTTTTCTCTTTGTTTTTCTCTCTTGCCCAGTCTAAAGCTGAGCTTTGACTGATATAGGCTTTTCATTTTTGTCTGTCATTAAAGAAAGTAAACATAGGGTCAACTGATGAATCATTTTACTCAGACATGTTAATTTACTGAAAGCTACTAAAGCTATAGGTAATTAACTTTATTAAATGCATTCACAATATGTAGGCTACAGATTCATTATTGATCTTATGCCTTATACAGGGCTGTTAGACAGGCTTTATAATCAAAGATGTCCTAAATTTGAGGTTTGCAGGGGGTTACATTTTTTTATTTCTCTGATATGTGCATTTCAAGACGTTTGAAGACCAAAAAAAAAAAAAAAAAGGATAAGAAATAGCTTTAAAACCATGTCAGTGGGCAGTAGATTATTTGTCAATACCTGATCTCTGCTCATCTCCATCACCCTTTCTTTTTCCTCAGTCTCTTCATCCCTTTCTCTTCCCCTCCTAAAACTGAGCTTTTTAAAATTTACTTACGGCTACAATTTGTATTATATTATTCTCAATATGTACACATTCATTATTAATATTGTGCCTAACATGATGAAAACGGATTTGTTAATGTTTCCTGTCCCTCACAATGACTGTAAACTAGCTAATTAGTACATTACATGAGTCATAGGCCTATTTTCAGTTCAAAATGGGGAAATTAGACAAAACTATATTAGTTTGCCTGATTATTTTTTTGTCATTCGTTTAATATTTATGACCTAAAAAATGTCAAATATGAAATATTAAGTTTAGCTACTTACATCTTATCTCACACTTGACCGTACGCGTCGAGTCTCACAGTTAAAATTCGCGCTCAGCAGCGTCTGTGAACATAAAGCCTGCCTACTTTGATTTGATTGGTCATCTCAAATATTCTGACATTGACGAGCAGGGACCAGACCAATGAGGCTCAGATGAAAACACACACAGTCAGTCACACACACACACACACACACACACACACACACACACACACACACACACACACACACACACACACACACACACACACACACACACACACACACAGTCACACACACACACACACACACACACACACACAGTGCTCTGTTTCTGACGTGCTCTGCTCTCTGCTCGGCGCCGCTGCGGATTGAAGAGGAAGAACGCGCTGAATATGATTATAACACGACTGAAGTGAACATGAATTTGTGTAGCCTGATCATAAATTTTTAGGGGGGCTAGGCAGAAGTTTAGGGGGCTGAAGCCCCCTAAAAAGGGTCTAACGACGCCCCTGCTAGTCACTAGCAAAATATATATTTAACTATACAAATATACAACTATACAAACTGTCAACTATAATTCAACATTTTCAACAGTAATATAACATTAAGTATTTCCACAGGCGTATTACTCATAAACACAATAATTAGTCAATTTGGCTACAGGCGCTTTCACTTTTAAAAAAACATATTTCAAACACTTAAAAATGGAAATACTCCATACAAAATGTTATGACAACAGTCATCCTTCAATTCTTCAAAAATATGTTCACACAAATTACAGACCTGCTAGGCTACTATTCATTACTAACTAGTCATTACCTCAATAATCAATCAATTACAGGCCTAAAACAATCATGTTCAGCACTGATTATCTTTCCTTTTTTCAACAACATAAAACACAGATCTCCTTTTAACAATATCGCCAACCGATTTCAAACTAGCAATACTCCCTCACTCTGAGGGCTCAGATGAGATTCTCTCCCCACACATATATTTAATGTGATGACTGATTGCACACTTACACTATCAGCAAGTGCTCTGTAGTCTGGCTTATAGTTTGATAGCAAATCTTACACAGCCATCATTTCGTTAGCTTGCGTATCGTTAGCTTGAAGAGCTTGATGTGAGCGTATGAAGTGGCTGAGCTGGTTAAAGCGTAAGCTTGTTTATACTCGACGCGTCTGCATGAGCGCAGGCAAAAATGACATAATTGTAACAGCACGCACGCTTCCGCATCCCCTAGACACCATGTGCATTTTATATTGGGTTTTTTTTCTCTGATTTTGAAAACTCTTCGCGATCGACTTAAAATGCTTCCAAGATCGACTTGTCGATCGCGATCGACGGGTTGGTGACCACTGTTCTAAAGCGTCCCACATGTGTGTGAACCCAACTAAAAAAAAATGTTCTAAGAACACTTTGCTACCATTCTTATTGAGTTATTAAAAAATTATTTCTGAACATCCCAAAAGTACAAAAAATATATATATCTTTTTTTCTTGGTTATGTGAACGTAAAGGGAACATTTAATTTTGTACACATTATTGGAATGTTACTTTCGAATGCTCTAAATCAATAAGTAACATTTAAAAATGCCAGATGAAACTGCAGGGTTTTTGTTGTGGTGTGTGTTGTGTGTGTGTGTGTGTGTGTGTGTGTGTGTGTGTGTGTGGTGTGTTGTGTGTGTGTGTGTGTGAGTGAGTAGTAGTGTGTGTGTAGTGATGTGTGTGTGTGTGTGTGTGTGTGTTGTGTGTGGTGTGTGTGTGTGGTGTGTGTGTGTGTGTGTGTGTGTGTGTGTGTGTGTGTGGAGTGAGTGTGTGAGTGAGTGTGTGTGTGTGTGTGCGTGTGTGTGTGTGTGTGTCTGACCCTGTCCGCTCCAGGTATCCAGGTGGGCAGCACAGGGTATCTCATCAGTGTTGTGGAGCGCCGTACTGCGTGGTGTGTGTGTGTGGTGTGTGTGTGTGGCGTGTGTGTGTTGTGTGTGTGTGTGTGTGTGTGTGTGTGTGTGGTGTGTGGTGTGTGTGTGTTTTGTTGGGGTGTGTGTGGTGTGGGTGTGTGTGTGTGTGTGTAGTGTGTGTGTGTGTGTCGCTGGTTGTGGTGGTGTTTCTGTGTTGGGGTGTTGGTGTGTGTGTGTGTGTGTGTGTGTGTGTGTGTGGTGTGTGTGTGTGTGTGTGTGTGTTGTGTGTGTGTGTGTGTGTGTGTATGTGTGTGTGTGGAGTCTGACCCCTGTCCCGCTCTCAGGTATCCAGGTGGGCAGCCACACAGGTATCCTCCATCAGTGTTGGAGCAGCCGTAACTGCAGGGTTCTGGTGTGTGTGTGTGTGTGTGTGTGTGTGTGTGTGTGTGTGTGTGTGTGTGTGTGTGTGTGTGTGTGTGTGTGTGTGTGTGAGAGTCTGACCCTGTCCCGCTCTCAGGTATCCAGGTGGGCAGCCACACAGGTATCCTCCATCAGTGTTGGAGCAGCCGTAACTGCAGGGGTTCTGGTGTGTGTGTGTGTGTGTGTGTGTGTGTGTGTGTGTGTGTGTGTGTGTGTGTGAGAGTCTGACCCCTGTCCCGCTCTCAGGTATCCAGGTGGGCAGCCACACAGGTATCCTCCATCAGTGTTGGAGCAGCCGTAACTGCAGGGGTTCTGGGAGTTGCACTCGTTGACGTCCTGACAGCCGCCCAGCATCTGCTCGAAGGAGAATCCCGTGGGACACAAGCAGCGGAAACTGCCCAGCGTGTTGTGGCACGAGGCGCCGCCACATATCTGACTGTTCTGGCACTCGTTCTCATCTGCACACACACACACACACCACACACACACAGGGGTCAAAGGTCAGGGCGGTTCCCACAGTTCTCTCAGTGTGCAGACGGAGCAGTTTCACAACACGAGACTCTAATCGAGCCGAGGCTCCAGTGACACACAGAGAGGATGATGGGACAGATCAAACCCACTGGGAAGACAACATCAATTCATCGGTTTAAGTTTAGTTCATGCATCAATAGCACTGAACACTGCCATTGGATAATTAATCGTCACTCATTCGGTCAATGATTTCAGCCCTCCAAAAGCTTTTGGACGAGACCAAACGTCAAGCGTAGCGGCAGATCACGCTAGCCGAGCTCTCGTCAGGGACTCTCAGCTGATACACGTCTCTGTAGGAATATGTATCACTGTATTCATAACATATAAGCTCTTTATAATGAATTAATGATATCCGCAATAGAGTCATGTTGGTTGTGTTCTGTTTACACATAAGGGGGGGATTTTTTTTAGAAATAATTAAAAAAAATTCTAATTTATATATTTTTTTAATGTTCTATGAGAAAATACTTTCTCTCAAAACTTTTTTAGTCTCAAATATTATTTTTTGCTATTGATATGACAACTTTTTCTCTTAAATATTATTTGTCTCTCATGAAATGCTTTTTTGCTATCAGTGTGATAACTTTTTCTCTCAAACTTTTTTTTCTCTCTCAGATCATTTATTTTCTCGCATGTAATAAAGACACATTAATAGCTCCATAATTAGCAGGAGACTTATACAATATAAAACTACGTATTTTGAACACCTGGTAGAAAATATATACATCAATAATTAGTCATAGTGATTCTGAGGAGCAAGTTGGTCTAAATAAACGGGGTACTGACCTATCTTTCTAGAGCAAGCGTTTTGCGAATCTGAGATTTGAGAAGCAGTCGTCAGTAAAATAAAGGGAACACAGCAAAAGTTTGGGATTATACTGCTGTGATATCATGGTAAAGATGAATTTTAACCACTGATTCTTCACAGCCGCATCCTTTGAAAGTGAAAATAAAGAGACCACAGCGTCTTGACGACATGATATCCACGCGAACGAACTGCAGCAAGATGTCCTGTCCACGCAGATCCTAGAAGGCATTATGCCAATGTAGTAAGTTGTGACGTGTGAACTTCGCTAAAATAGATTCGGACTCCTAACGACTCGTTTGAGCGGTTCAGAGTCCACTCTTTCTTTTGAGATAACTTTAGTTATGATGCACCTTCAGCTTTACAACATACAGCTACATTATACAGCGCATGAAAGGTAATTTTCAAAAATCCATAATAGGGGCACTTTTTAGATGGATTTAATTTAATTATTAACTATGCTATAAATGACATGATCTTTGTATGTTTTGTTTGTTTTATTATTTATATATAATTTATATGATAATATATGTTAATGCTTTGGCAACATTGTGATACACAGTCATGCTAATAAAGCTAATTTGAAATTTAACAGATGTAGAGAAACAGACACATAGACATACAGACAGCCATACAGTCACACAGAAACAGTCAGTCAGTCAGTCAGTCAGTCAGACACACACACACAGACACACACACACACACACACACACACACACACACACAGGTTGACAGACAGACAGGTTGAGGTGTCTCACCGACGCACTGGTTCCACTGGTAGTGCTGTAAGTATCCCTGAGGACAGCTGCATCTGTAGCCGCCCACCAGATTCTGACAGCCGTGCTGACAGCGATGGTTCCCGTCACACTCGTCCATGTCTGACACACACACACACACACACACACACACACACACACACACACACACACACACACACACACACACACACACACACACACAGTATTAGTGTCAGTGTTATTTATGGACACAGTCCTGTGTGTGTGTGTGTGTGTGTGTGTGTACCTTCACAGTGCTGTCCATTGGGGTCGAGGGAGAATCCTCTCTGACAATCACAGTTGAAGCTGCCGGGGCTGTTCTGACACACTCCGTTCGGGCCACAGAGACCCGGCTCAGAGGTGCATTCGTTATTATCTGTACCACACACACACACACACACACACACACACACTTCATCACTCATATGTCACTTCATAGGCCGCAGTGTCAGAACAGAAAGGGAAGGGCTCGAGGACACAGTTAAGGGTTTATGTTTTACAGCTGTTTATATCAGCTAATGGATCACATCTAAACACCAGCTGCTGTAGCCACGGCAACAGAGGCAGTACATCCCATAACAACGGACAGCTGGTCACCGTGACACCAGACGTGACATCACTTCTTCAACATCTGCTCATGTAAACAAGTGTGAGACTGAATCGAGGCGAGTGTAAGCAGTACCAGGATATTCTTTCAGGAAACAGTGAAGTGAACTGATGAACTTCTGCTGAAGTCTACTGTTATATATCCAGCGTTAGTAGCTTTGACTAAACTAAAACCAAAGCCCGTCTACATACGGAAAGCCTGGCCACTCCCTATTAAGTCCTATTGTACCAAATGTTGGTTGTAGTTCCACCAGAGTTCCACTGGGGCGATCGTCCGCGTGCAAAATGAATGGGAGTCTATGGGGCTAGACGGCCAAATTTGTCTCTCTCACCAGATTGCTGTTGAGAAATCTCAGATTTAAATGTAGGTTTTGCAAGTTCAACATGGGTTATAGGTCGAAAGTTGAATGAACGAGTACTCGTCCTTTCGATTTCTTACAGGTTGAGTTGTTGTTGCCCATAACACGCTAGCATTCTGCTAATGGACGCTGATTGGTCAGTGAAGGACTGATTACGACCAGAGATACCGCTTGATGGCATTGCGGCATCCGAAGCGGGACCAGAATGTTAAGGCGGACTTATCTCTTCTAGCACGTGTATTTACCTGTGTCAGCTGTGTTACCTGTGCCAGCTGTGTTACCTGTGCCAGCTGTGTGTGTCAACTGTGTTACCTGTGCCAGCTGTGTTACCTGTGTCAGCTGTGTTACCTGTGTCAGCTGTGTTACCTGTGCCAGCTGTGTTACCTGTGCCAGCTGTGTTACCTGTGTCAGCTGTGTTACCTGTGCCAGCTGTGTTACCTGTGTCAGCTGTGTTACCTGTGTCAGCTGTGTTACCTGTGCCAGCTGTGTTACCTATGGCAGCTGTGTTACCTGTGTCAGCTGTGTTACCTGTTCCAGCTGTTTACCTGTGCCAGCTGTGTTACCTGTGCCAGCTGTGTGCCAGCTGTGTTACCTGTGCCAGCTGTGTTACCTGTGCCAGCTGTGTTACCTGTGTCAGCTGTGTTACCTGTGTCAGCTGTGTTACCTGTGCCAGCTGTGTTACCTGTGCCAGCTGTGTTACCTGTGTCAGCTGTGTTACCTGTGTCAGCTGTGTTACCTGTGCCAGCTGTGTTACCTGTGTCAGCTGTGTTACCTGTGTCAGCTGTGTGTGTCAGCTGTGTTACCTGTGTCAGCTGTGTTACCTGTGCCAGCTGTGTTACCAGTGCCAGCTGTGTTACCTGTGCAGCTGTGTTACCAGTGTCAGCTGTGTTACATGTGCCAGCTGCGTTACCTGTGTCAGCTGTGTTACCTGTGTCAGCTGGTTACCTGTGTCAGCTGTGTTACCTGTGCAGCTATGTTACCTGTGTGTCAGCTGTGTTACCTGTGCCAGCTGTGTTACCGTGTCAGCTGTGTTACCTGTGTCAGCTGTGTTACCTGTGTCAGCTGTGTTACCTGTGTCAGCTGTGTTACCTGTGCCAGCTGTGTTACCTGTGCCAGCTGTGTTACCCGTGTCAGCTGTGTTACCAGTGCCAGCTGTGTTACCTGTGCCAGCTGTGTTACCAGTGTCAGCTGTGTTACATGTGCCAGCTGCGTTACCTGTGTCAGCTGTGTTACCTGTGTCAGCTGTTACCTGTGTCAGCTGTGTTACCTGTGCCAGCTGTGTTACCAGTGCCAGCTGTGTTACCTGTGCCAGCTGTGTTACCAGTGTCAGCTGTGTTACATGTGCCAGCTGCGTTACCTGTGTCAGCTGTGTTACCTGTGTCAGCTGTTACCTGTGTCAGCTGTGTTACCTGTGCCAGCTATGTTACCTGTGTCAGCTGTGTTACCTGTGCCAGCTGTGTTACCCGTGTCAGCTGTGTTACCTGTGTCAGCTGTGTTATCTGTGTCAGCTGTGTTACCTGTGTCAGCTGTGTTACCTGTGCCAGCTGTGTTACCTGTGCCAGCTGTGTTACATGTGCCAGCTGCGTTACCTGTGTCAGCTGTGTTACCTGTGTCAGCTGTTACCTGTGTCAGCTGTGTTACCTGTGCCAGCTGTGTTACCTGTGTCAGCTGTGTTACCTGTGCCAGCTGTGTTACCTGTGCCAGCTGTGTTACCCGTGTCAGCTGTGTTGTCGATGGCTCGAGAGAAAGGAAAGTGCAGAGCGCAAAAGCACCAAAGTGACTGAAGGATTGCCGTAAAGCAGTATCTCTGGTCGTACGATGGTAAGACGTCATTGACATTATAAAATACTTTTTAAAGCAAATAAGTGACTCTAAAAAATCTAACACCCAGTAATCTGTACTTTCTTTGCATCTCCTTTGAAAACAACATTCAAATTACTAGACAAAAAATTATATCCTGAGAAAAGTGGATGTTGAGGAGAATATCTCCATAGACCTCCATTCATTCTGCACTCATCCTGTGAGCGCCCTCATGTGGAGCAAGAGTGGAACTGCAACCAGTTCAGAACCCGGAAGTTTACTGAGAGTGAAAGTTCTCCCCATATTAGACATTCTCTGCTAAAACCATACATACTGACATAAACGATCACTGAAGCACACATGACCCGTGACATCATCAGCTGAAGTATTTGTGTCTTGTTTCCAGTCCAAATATCTAAACATTCTTAAATCAAATGACGTAAGAAATTATATCTTGTTTTCTTAAAAAAAAAAAAAAAATTAAGAAAACAAGAAAAAAAATCTTATTTCAAATGGAAGATTTTCTTTCTGACCCCACTGGAAGATAATTTTGCTTGTTTTAAGCAAAAACTCACTTCATTTTATTGATTTTTCCAAATTTCCATGTCATTTTACTCATCTAGTAAATGCTTCTTGATTTAAGAAGTTTTAGATATTTGGACTGGAAACAAGACAAAAATACTTCAGCTGATGATGTCACGGGTCATGTGCGCTTCAGTGATCGTTTATAGGATGAAAAATACTAGGATGTAGTTTTTTCAGTTGGTTTTAAATATACGATATATCAGCCATTCAGTGTGTTGTCTGGATTTAGTGCACTATACAGGTGCTGGTCATATAATTAGAATATCATCAAAAAGTTGATTTCAGTAATTCCATTCAAAAAGTGAAACTTGTATATTATATGCATTTATTACACACAGACTGATATATTTCAAATGTTTATTTCATTTAATTGTGATGATTAAAACTGACAACTAATGAAAACCCCAAAATCGGTATCTCCGAAAATTAGAATATTACTTAAGACCAATACAAAAAAAGGATTTTTAGAAATGTTGGCCGACTGAAAAGAATGAACATGAACACTATGAGCATGTACAGCACTCAATACTTAGTTGCGGCTCCTTTAGCCTGAATTACTGCAGGGGTTTGGGGTTTTCATTAGTTGTCAGTTTTAATCATCACAATTAAATGAAAAAAAAAAACATTTAAAATATATCAGTCTGTGTGTAATGAATGCATATAATATCCAAGTTTCACTTTTTGAATGGAATTACTGAAATAAATCAACTTTTTGATGATATTCTAATTATATGACCAGCACCTGTACATGACTATCTGGTTGTTAGCCGTGTCTGCTGTGCGTGAGTGTGTTTCTGCTCACCGATGCAGGCCGTGTGATGCTGTGTGAATCCTGGAGGGCATTTGCAGGTGAATCCTCCAATCGTGTTCACACACAGGAACTGACAGTTGTGTTGTTTAGTGGAGCACTCGTCCAGATCTGACAGAGAGAGAGAGGGAGAGAGGAGAGAGATGAGAGAGATAGAGAGAGAGAGAGAGAGAGAGAGAGAGAGAGTCAGAATGACACACACACACACACACACAGACAGACACTTACACACACACACACACACACACACACACACACGTGCACACATAGCAGCACACGCACACACACACAACACACACACACACACACACACAAACACACACTCACACAACCGACACAAACACACACTGTCCGCTGGTTAACTAGCTCTGAGACTGCAGGCGTGACACTGCGCTGGCTTAATATGTGTGTGTGTGTGTGTGATGGGTGGGTGTTGGTGGTGTGGTGAGTGTGTGGTGTGTGTGGTGGTGGTGTTGTGTGTGTGTGTGTGTGTGTTTGGGTGGTGTGTGTGTGTGTGGGTGTGTGTGTGAGGGTGTTTGGTCGTAGGTTGTGTGTTGTGTGTGTGTGTGATGGGTAGGTTTAGGGTGGTTAGGTTGGTGTGTGTTGTGTGTGTTGTGTGTGGTGTTGGTGTAGTTTAGGGTCGGTTAGTGTGTGTGTGTGTGTGATGGTAGGTTTAGGGGTCGGGTTAGTGTGTGTGTGTGTGTGTGTGTGTGTGTGTGTGTGTGTGTGGTAGGGTAGTGTTGTGTGTGTGTGTGTGTGGGTAGGTTAGGGTGGTAGTGTGTGTGTGTTGTGTGTGTGGGTATGGTTTAGGGGTCGGGTTAGGTGTGTGTGTGTGTGTTGTGGGTAGGTGGGTGGTAGTGTGTGTGTGTTGTGAGGGTAGGTTTAGGGGTGGGTTATGTTGTGTGTGTGTGGGTGTGTGTGTGTGGTGTAGGTGTTAGGGGTGGGTTAGTGTGTGTGGTGTGTGTGTGTGTTTGGTGTGGTGTGTGTGTGTGTGTGTGTGGTGGTGTTGGGTGTGTGTGTGTGTGTGGTGTGTGGTGTGTGTGTGTGATGGGTAGGTTTAGGGGTCGGGTTAGTGTGTGTGTGTGTATGTGTGTGTGTGATGGGTAGGTTTAGGGGTCGGGTTAGTGTGTGTGGTGTGGTGTGTGTGGTGTGTGTGTGTGTGTGTGAGTTACCACGGCAGCTCTTGGAGTCGTCCTGTAACAGGTATCCTCGTGGGCAGGAGCACAAGTATCCGCCCTCTGTGTTCTTACAGATGAAGTTACAGGGTTTCGGAGCCTGAACACACTCGTCCACATCTACACAAAAACAGTACGAGTCTATGAGATGAGCTCAATAATACAGTCCAACGTGTGCGTGTGTGTGTGTGTGTGTGTGTGTGTGTGTGTGTGTGTTGTGTGTGTGTGTGTGTGTGTGTGTGTGGTGTGTGTGTGCGTGCGAGACTCACCCACACACTGCGTGCTCGTGATGTCAGTGGTGTATCCGGGTTTACAGACGCAGCTGAAGGAGCCCAGCGTGTTCAAACACTGACCGTTCTTACACAGATTCCCCATCACCTTACACTCGTCAATATCTGCAACACACAAACACACAGATATATTACATAAACATATATTTTCTCGTTTGTGTGTGTGAGAGTGTGTATGTGTGTTACCTTGGCAGTCAGTGGTGAATCCGTGGCCCAGTGGACACATCCTCCTGTAGTGTGTGTGTGTGTGTGTGTGTGTGTGTTACCCTGGCCGTCAGTGGTGTATCCGTGGCCCAGTGGACACATCCTCCTGTAGTGTGTGTGTGTGTGTGTGTGTGTGTGTGTGTGTGTGTGTGTGTGTGTGTGTGTGTGTGTGTGTGTGTGTGTGTGTGTGTGTGAGAGTGTGTGTGTGTGTTACCTTGGCAGTCAGTGGTGAATCCGTGGCCCAGTGGACACATCCTCCTGTAGTGTGTGGTGTGTGTGTGTGTGTGTGTGTGTGTGTGTGTGTGTGTGTGTGTGTGTGTGTGTGTGTGTGTGTGTGTGTGTTACCCTGGCCGTCAGTGGTGTATCCGTGGCCCAGTGGACACATCCTCCTGTAGTGTGTGGTTCCGGGAATAGGGCAGATCTCACAGTTCGGCCCCCAGCCTCGGCCCCCGTCACAGCAGCACTCGGACTTCCTGACGCTGACCCGACTGCTGGAACTCATCTGACACATGGTCTGGAGAACCTCCAGGAAGCAGAAGCCCTGACGGTTATCTAACACACACACACACACACACACACACACACACACACACACACACACACACACACACACACACACACACACACACACACACACACACACACACACACACACACACACACGGCTGTTATTGGCAAAACAAACACGATCATAAACATACAGTGCGATTTAGACGACCGCTTAACCAATGTATGTCAACTGGATGTCATGGAGTTTTAGAAGAATCAGTTCTGTCAGGAACACTATCGTCAAATACGATTGACCATTAGCATATAGTTTGGATTGGCGGTCTGGTTCTGTTCTGGATAAGAGCAGCAATAACCCCGCCTTAGGGTAAACAGAACACAACCAACATGACTCTATTGCAGATAACATTTATTCAAGATTTTAAAGTACAACGTAATTTGAGAATTTAGTCTGATTCGGGGGGAATCACTGATGAGAGCTTGACTAGCCAGAACTGACTACGCTTGATGTTTGTTAGAATCCGCATGCGAGGAGACAGTGACATCACACTCTTACCGATGCAGTCGGTTCTGCTGGGACTGGGACTGAAGCCCTGATCGCAGACGCAACGGTAACTTCCCACCGTGTTCTCGCAGCGCCCGTTCTCACAGATGCCAGGCTTGGCCGTGCATTCGTTCAGATCTGCACACAAACACACACGTCAGGAGTGTGAGCGCTAATGTGAGCGCCTTGTGTGTGTGTGTGTGTGTCTCACCCACGCAGCTGTCTCCGTTGGGCTGTCTGGTGTATCCCGGAGAGCAGATGCACATGTACGTGCCGATCAGATTCTTGCAGGTCATCCCTCTGGAGGCGCAGTCGTCCAGCCCGTCCTCACACTCGTTCTGATCTGAGGAACACAAGCGCGAGTACGCATCGTGATATGTAGAGGTGCAACGGATCACAAAACTCACGGGTCGGATCATTTACGGTTTTTGAGTCACGGAACGGATCATTTTTCGGATCAGCAAAAGAAGATAAATAAAAAAATCTGCTAAAACTAAAACATCAGTAAACAGTGAGTACTACAAATGAGAACAAATACACAAATTACAAGCAGAGATGAATATTAAATAAGAAAGTTACAAAGGTCGTATTCAGGTACAAAAAAAATATAATTTAGAAATTAAATATAGTTTCATCTTTGTTAAAGCTGTATTTTGTTGTTTTATTAATATTAATGACACAGGCAACAGAAGGAATATTAGGCTGCTGTCACTTTAAAGGAACACGCCGAATTTTTTGGACTTTTGCTCATTCCCCGTATCCCCCAGAGTTAGATAAGTCCACACACACCCTTTTCATCTCCGTGCGTCCCGTAACTCTGTCTGACGCACACACCGCTAGC
This sequence comes from Chrosomus eos, assembly GCA_036326025.1. NCBI lineage: Eukaryota > Metazoa > Chordata > Actinopteri > Cypriniformes > Leuciscidae > Chrosomus > Chrosomus eos. Next base: position 46,546,400 of record CM070824.1, on the reverse strand, counting down.
CTAGCTTAGCACAAAGACTGGAAGTAAATGGCTCCAGCTAGCATACTGCTCCCAATAAGTGACAAAATAATGTCAACATTTTCGTATTTATATGTTGTGATTTTTATAGTCACAGTGTGTACAAATAACAAGGTCATATGAGACACAGGCATATTTTAACCGTATACATACTGGGAACTATATTCTCAGAAGGCGAAGCACTACTTGGGTGGAGTGATTAGCGAAACACTCCGAGCGAACTCTCTGCTCCTCACCACCGGGCTTCTCCGGTCCTGTGAGCAAATCACTCCGCCCAAGTAGTGCTTCGCCTTCTGAGAATATAGTTCGGAGATGAAAAGGATATGTGTGGACTTATCTAACTCTGGGGGATATGGTGAATAAGATAAAGTCCAAAAAAGTCGGCGTGTTCCTTTAAGACCGACAGCACGGACTGAAAAAACATGTTCACTCATGACATAACCAAGAGAATACTTGCTGAGAGACGGGTATTCAGACATAATTGTGTTTGCATGTGTCCGCTCAAGGGCAAGGAAACGCGGAAGAGGAATTATCTCGGTGTTCGAGCGCTATCTGAAATGCGTCTCTCTCTGCGTGCGTATCACATCTCAGTAGCAGCACAAGTGTTTTACAAATACAACCTGAACACAATAAGTACATTTACTTATTTTTTGATGTAAGTATATAGTACGTAAAGCCACTTAATATAAAGTGGGACCTAAACTTTTACTCGATGATGGTTCAATTTAGCAGTTAATCAGACGCGTGTCGAACCGTGGGGAGCTGGTCCGTACATCCTAATGGTGTGTGTGTGTGTGTGTGTTTATGACGGTGAAAGTGCTCGTCTTTACCTTTGCACATCCGTTGGTCTTCTCTCAGCACGTATCCCGCTGGACATCTGCATTCGTACGACCCCACCGTGTTGACACAGCGGAACGCACACAGCAGAGGATTCTGGGAACACTCGTTTACATCTGAAAACATGTCACATGTTTTAATCAAATACACACTAGCACTCAGTTTGATTGGTTGGTGTGGACGGCGTTGGGCGTTTCTTTGTTGGAAGAATCAGATTTTTAAGAGCTCGAGCAGACTACGCATCTAGCTATCATCATCAGTAGAGTTATTGCTATATATTGGCATAGTTATGGCTATTGTTATGCTAGTAGTTATGGTTATAATTATTATTAATGTTTATCACTATTGTTATTTTTATAGTTATGATTACAGTTATCAGTAGTTATTGTTTTAGTTCTCGTTATAGTTATCATAGTTATCGTTATCATTATAGTAATGGCTATAGTTATTGTTATAGTTATCATTATAATAATGGCTATAGTTATCATATGTATTGCTATATTTATTGTTATAGTTATAGGTATAGTTATCACTGTAGTTATAGTTATTATAGCTATA
>CM070824.1:46524987-46539987 GCA_036326025.1 Chrosomus eos | reverse complement strand
AGTTTGACAGCAGCTTTACAGTGATAACAGGAGATTACATTAACAGAGAGTTTTTACAGCAGATCTAGAATAAAGTTATTGTCCAGATAAAGTTAGATCACATGAGCACTGAGACCCGTGAGGATCGTGAGGACCGACACACACCTTCACACCGGTCGTTCTGCAGGAAATACCCCGACGGGCAGATGCACCTGTAGGAGCCGTCCAGGTTCTGGCACGTCCCGGGGCCGCAAGTGCCAGGGCTGATCACACACTCGTTAATGTCTGAGCAGAAGAGCACAGGAGCATGTGGACATGACGTCAACACACACACACACACACTATATTTCTCACACACCCCACTACACCACACACACACACACACACACACACACACACACACACACACACACACACACACACACACACACACACACACACACACACACACACACACACACACACTATATTTCTCACACACACTCACGCACTAACCTGACCCCTAAACCTACCCATCACACACACACACACACACTATCTCTCTCTCTCACACACACAGCTTCAGGACTCACCAACACACACATCCGGCCGTCAGGAGAGTTTATACCCGTCCAGACACAACACACACACACACACACACACACACACACACACACACACACACACACACACACACACACACACACACACACACACACACACACACACACACACACACACACACACACACACACACACACACACACACACACACACACAGCACAGCCACAGCACACCAACACAAACACACACACACTCTATCTTTCTCACACACACACAAACACTCACGCACACACACATACACCAGGGTTTCCGTTGTCCGGTAATTACCGGACATTGGCCGGAAAAAAAATTAAATCCGACAAAATTAAATCTCTCCGGTCAAATTGTCCGATTAAAATTGCCTAATAATCCCGCCCCCCCTAACACAATCTGAATTTGAGAATAAGCCTAAAATGTATAAAGCAAAAATACACCGACCTTTGGCTATGTTATAAAGGAACAGGCTCTACCGTTTGAAAGTTATTAAACAACATCGCAAGCTGCATTTCAAATAAAGCGCACGCCTAAACGGCTGTAATATAGACCTAAACAACGAACGATTGAGTGAGACGCTTCAAATATGGCCAGGCCCAGGCAGACTAACCTTAAAAGCTATTTTCAGAGGCCAGCCGTGACGGACGATGGTGAATCAGGAACATCTCATTATATAGATCGATGTATATTAGCTCTTAACAGCGCTCCCTACGTGCAAGGTTACGAACGCTCCCCGCAATTCCTTGCGCGTTTCCCAAAAATGCACTTAACATCAACGCGCGAGAACGCGTTTTGTGCTACTTAAGCGTCGCTGTCCATTCGCGAAGTGCTGAAATATAACCTGCTATGGAATCGTACTGTGAACGTTTAACCTAAAAATCGTCATTTGTTGTAGAAATCAAGACAAGTCTAAAGCACCTATAGGCTATGGCGGAGGCAGTGACAAAATGGCTGGGAAAAAAAAAAAAAACGAGAAGATACCTTTCAAAAATATAAAATATATTTGATAAAAAATGATAAAAAATGTTTAGGCTAATAAAGGGGCAAAAGTCATAAACAATTTTTTTTTTTTTTGCGCAGCATTTGTGTAGCAGTTCAAATTCAAATTTTGGTGTTCAACTTTGCGTTTTAAAAATACAACAACTGTTCATTTTTCGTTTATCAATTAGGCCCTACGGGTTAAAAAAGAAAAACGAATTGACGAAAAAGTACACGGACCTTATTAAATATTTCAAATAGCCTAATGTATTTGTAGAAAAGTTTGATAGTCTTGGATCCGTGTGAATTTGCGTATTCAATGCCGGTTGCGTCATTGCGGCTCGACGAAGGCTACCCTGATTCAAAGGCGACGCCAAATGCACCCTCTGACTTTTTGCCCCTTTATTAAACATTTAAAATATTCACAAATTAATATTTGAAAAAAATTCGATTTTACTGGTTTTCTAAGGCCAAATTAGAACCTGAAAATAATATTTTCCCCACAGTGCTGAATGAGAAGAGCCATGTCTCTGGAACCATAGAGAGATGATTTATAGGCTAATGATAATAAATGTGTCTGAAAAAATAACGAGCCATTTTAATTGTTCGTTTAAAAGTAAACATTTCAAGCTTTATGTAGCCTATATTTTGTTTCAGTTCATTTATGAGACGCCTCCAGTTCACGGAGATCATGAAAGCGCGCCTGATTGTTTTATTTTATTTTATAAAAGCACAACGTTTTCTTGTAATGTGAGTTTGGACAAATAAAAGTAGTTGCGAATTATGTATTATTCTTTTCTATATGACCAGAAATGATAAGAGTAGTTTTAGTTGTTTCCACTGTTGAAAGTAAAATGCAAGTGTTCACGCCCGCGCCTCCGTGCCATGCAGTGCGCGCTCCACACTCACACACACTTGGATATGTGCCAAATCTTGTGTTTATTTGTGATAATCTTAGCCCTGTATTATTATTGTCTAACCTGTATTATGACTGACATTTGACGAATTGCTTTTTGGATAAAAGCGCCTTCTAAATAGCTATTTAAAACCTAAATGTAGGCTAATAATAATACTAATATTATCATTTGCGTTTATAACTATAAATGAGTTCACTGAAGACAGTAATATGTTAATCATAAAATAATTTATGAATGTTTTATTTTTATATAACCTAACCTTGTGTTTGTGTTATATTTTTTTAATATTTTTTTTTCTTAAGTTTTTTAAGATATACTTTAAAGATACTAGTAGCCTAAATGTCGTTTTTTTTTAGAAAATTCAAGAAATTATCCATTAAAAAAATTAAGTTTAAACATAATGAAATGCATCCCTCTTAAACAGTATGGTTGGCATAGACTTGGGGAGGGGCCACAAATCCGTGAGTAGCCTACAGTTTACAAACCCGTGGGAACAGATTGGGAAAGCGTGGGCACGGTTCATGAATTTGTGGGTACAGATTGCAAAAACTGAAGGCACGGTTTACAAATCTGAGCGCGCGGATTAGGAAGTAGGAACTCATGGGTACGGGCGCGTCCAAGTGAAGATTGCACAACTCGCGCAGCGCGTCGTCCATGCAACTGATAGCAGCGGACACGAGCCCTCAGCTTGATTTAAAAAACAACAGATTTTAGCGCTAAATCTCTTATTTAATAGCGAACTAAATAAATGATCTGCTAGTTAACTGGATATGTTTTATTTATTTGTATAGGTACATCCGTGCCTCAATGTTTCAAAAAGTGAATGTGTGTGAAACCATAGTAAAAAACAATTGGCGTTGATTGACGCCAATCGGACGTTCATGTTTTTTTTCCGTCTATTTAAAAGTTAGGCTAATAATAACATGTTGCGTTCTCTACGGCCTGAGTATGTCATTTTTAAGTTACATAACCTGCCTCCAGTTTTCCTCAACTTGACTTATTAAGAGGCGATATTTGACCGGCATATCATCAAAATGTCCGTTAAACGAAACCTCTGCCGGTCACTTTTTTCCACCACCATTTTTTTCTAGCGAAAACTCTGACACACACACACACACACATACACACACACACACACACACACACACACACACACACACACACACACACACACACACACACACACACACACACACACACACACACACACACAGCTTCAGGACTCACCCACACACATCCGGCCGTCAGGAGAGAGTTTATACCCGTCCAGACACACACACACAAACGAGCCCACCGTGTTGATGCAGTTTCCGTTGCGACACAAGCCCCGGAGCGTCGTGCACATCGTCTGTGTCTGAACCACACGCACAAACAGACGTTAACACAAACACATAAGAATTAATAAATATTGTGTGTGTGTGTGTGTGTGTGTGTTGTGTGTGTGTGTGTGTGTGTGTGTGGTGTGTGTGTGTGTGTGTGTGTGTGTGTGTGTGTGTGTGGTGTGTGTGTACCGATGCAGTCGCTGTTGTTGACAGCTGGAATCCTGGTAACACAAGCAGTTGTAGGAGCCCACAGTGTTCTTACAGGTTCCATTCCACACGGCTGACGCTCACACTCGTCCACATCTGAACACAGAACACAGCGGTTAGTTAGTTATGAACACAGGCGGTTAGTTTAGTTATGAACACAGGCGGTTAGTTAGTTATGAACTCAGACCGTTAGTTAGAACACCAGACGGTTATTAGTTATGAACTCAGACAGTTAGTTATGAACACAGACGGTTAGTTATGAACACAGGCGGTTAGTTAGTTATGAACACAGGCGGTTAGTTAGTTATGAACCAGACAGTTAGTTATGAACACAGACGGTTAGTTAGTTATGAACTCAGACAGTTAGTTATGAACACAGACGGTTAGTTAGTTATGAACACAGACGGTTAGTTATGAACACAGACGGTAAGTTAGTTATGAACACAGACGGTTAGTTATGAACACAGACGGTTAGTTTATGAACACAGACGGTTAGTTAGTTATGAACACAGACGGTTAGTTATGAACACAGACGGTAAGTTAGTTATGAACACAGACGGTTAGTTAGTTATGAACACAGCGGTTAGTTAGTTATGAACCAGACAGTTAGTTATGAACACAGACGGTTAGTTAGTTATGAACTCAGACAGTTAGTTTATGAACACAGACGGTTAGTTAGTTATGAACACAGACGGTTAGTTATGAACACAGACGGTAAGTTAGTTATGAACACAGACGGTTAGTTATGAACACAGGCGGTTAGTTAGTTATGAACTCAGACGGTTAGTTATGAACACAGATGGTTAGTTATGAACACAGGCGGTTAGTTATGAACACAGACGGTTAGTTAGTTATGAACACAGATGGTTAGTTATGAACACAGGCGGTTAGTTAGTTATGAACACAGATGGTTAGTTATGAACACAGGCGGTTAGTTATGAACACAGACGTTAGTTATGAACACAGACGGTTAGTTAGTTATGAACACAGACGGTTAGTTATGAACACAGGCGGTTAGTTAGTTATGAACACAGACGGTTAGTTATGAACACAGGCGGTTTGTTAGTTATGAACACAGGCGGTTTGTTATGAACACAGACGGTTAGTTATGAACACAGACGGTTAGTTATGAACACAGACGGTTAGTTATAAACACAGACGGTTAGTTATAAACACAGAAGGTTAGTTATGAACACAGACGGTTAGTTATGAACACAGACGGTTAGTTAGTTATGAACACAGACGGTTAGTTATGAACACAGACGGTTAGTTAGTTATGAACACAGACGGTTAGTTATGAACACAGACGGTTAGTTAGTTATGAACACAGACGGTTAGTTATGAACACTGATGGTTAGTTATGAACACAGGCGGTTAGTTATGAACACTGATGGTTAGTTATGAACACAGGCGGTTAGTTAGTTATGAACACAGGTGGTTAGTTAGTTATGAACACAGGCGGTTAGTTAGTTATGAACACTGATGGTTAGTTATGAACACAGGCGGTTAGTTAGTAATGAACACAGGCAGTTAGTTAGTTATGAACACAGGCGGTTAGTTAGTTATGAACACAGGCAGTAAGTTAGTTATGAACACAGGCAGTTAGCTAGTTATGAATACAGGCGGTTAGTTAGTTATGAACACAGGTGGTTAGTTAGTTATGAACACTGATGGTTAGTTATGAACACAGGCAGTTAGTTAGTTATGAACACAGACGGTTAGTTAGTTATGAACACAGGCGGTTAAATAGTTATGAACACAGGCGGTTAGTTAGTTATGAACACAGGCGGTTAAATAGTTATGAACACAGGCGGTTAGTTAGTTATGAACACAGACAGTTAGTTATGAACACAGGCGGTTAAATAGTTATGAACACAGGCGGTTAGTTAGTTATGAACACAGGTGGTTACTTAGTTATGAACACAGGCAGTTAGTTAGTTATGAACACAGGGAGTTAGTTAGTTATAAAAACTGATGGTTAGTTATGAACACAGGCGGTTAATTAGTTAGTTATCTACATGAGGATGCACACAGATGGACAGACAGACAGATATGTGAGGCTGATCTCTCACCGATACACAGGTCTGGGGTGGATGTGAAGCCGTTGGGGCAGAGGCAGCGGTAACTACCCACCGTGTCGATACACTGACCCGGACTGCAGATGTTTGGATTCTCAGCACACTCGTTACGATCTGAGAGACATCACAACAAATCACACTTTAACTTCAGGTGCAATGTGTCTGAGTTCGGCTGTTTTACACACATTCCCCTCCAGTCAGGACCCACTCACACACACACACACACACACTATGAGTTGGAAAATGTCTGACACACTCACCGACACACTGCTGGGTGGGAGTTTGCCGGTATCCAGGTTTACACTCACAGCGGAAACTTCCAGGAACGTTCAGACAGATGCCGTTCTGCTGACACACCGGACCGTTCTGACACTCGTCAATATCTGCGCACACACACACACACACACACACACACACACACACACACACACACACACACACACACACACACACACACACACACACACACACACACACACACACACCATCATGTTGTGTAACTCATTATGTAATCAGATTACTTTTTCAAGTAACTAGTAAAGTAACGCATTACTTTTTAATTTACAATAAAATATTTTACATTACTTTTTCACATTTATTGACTGACATGTTGATTGAAATAAAGTGAGGAGGTGTTGTGTGTAAACATGATGGGTATTTTAGTTCTAGACTAAATGCGAATATGCATTTACATCTCACTTGCATGAAAACATTCAGTATTCCTCAAAATAAAAACGGTAAAATGCAATCTCAGAATTTTAAGCAAAACCTCACTTTACTATAACTATACATAACTATATTAAATTACACAAATATACTTTATGTATTTAATCTCACTTAATTAACCAATGTCTTTTTTAAAACTAATTCAACCATACTAAGCAAAAATACTTTAAATACTTTAAATTTAGTTTAAATTGACTGTAATCCAGAACAGCAGCACAGCTGAACGTTTTTTTTTTTCTCAGAATTTTTGTAACTAAAAATCAACCAAGCCCAACCCAGGTGAGAAAACGTAACGCATTAATAAATATTATATATTTATAATAATATTTAAAATATTATATATTTATAATAATAAAGTAACACGATATTGTAATGCATTACTTTTAACAATAACTTTACCCAACACTGCTTTACATCACACAGAGCATCTCATTTTGGAAGTTAATCATAATTTCTCACAGATTGTTAATCTAGAACCCGACACACACCCACGCTCCGTTATAGACTCCGTTATATTCGTTATAGACTTGAGACTCCAGAATCAGACGAGGATTAATGCTAAAAGTCTTTCAGAGACACAGAGCTCTTACCCTCACAGATCAGCAGCTTGTCATTATAAACGAAACCCATCGGACATTCACAGCGGAAACTGCCGATCATGTTGATACACAAGCCGTTATCACACACGCCGAGGATCTCCCGGCACTCGTCGATGTCTGCGGATCACAGACACACACACACACACAGGGTGGATGTGAAGTCTTAGAGGAACACAGAACTGTGTGTTTAAGTGTGTGTGATGAATGTGTTTACCAATGGCTTGTCCAGTGTAGATGTCAATGAAATATCCCGGTCTCTCACTTCCACACAGCACAGCGAACTCATCTGCAGCAGAGAACCATGTCACGGTCGGTGTGTGTGTGTGTGTGTGTGTGTGTGTGTGTGTGTGTGTGTGTGTGTGTGTGTGTGTGTGTGTGTGTGTGTGTGTGTGTGCAGAATTCCTGACAATATTCAAGAAACACTCTCTTTCTTCTACGCTTCCACTGTTTCACTGAAATCCCTTCCTGTTCACTTCTAGACGATGTTTAAAACTTTGCTCTTCTTGTGTTAATGTCTCAAGCACTTGCTGTATTCTATATAAGATTGTTTCCGCCACAAAATAAAAAATAAAAAAGATAATTGCTACTTTTTATCTCACAATCTCGCAATTCTGACTTTAATTCAATTGCGTGTTACAAGGTCAGAATTGAGTGATATATAAAGTCGCAATTACGAGAAATAAACTCACAATTCTGAAATTTTTTCTCAGAATTGCATGTTTAAATCTCGCAATTCTGACTTTATAACATGCAATTGCGTGTTATAAAGTCAGAATTGTCAGTCTTTTTTTCCTTATAATTGGACTCATAAAGAAAAGATGTCAGAATTTGACGTCAAAGATGTCAAAAGATATAAATTCGCAATCGCGAGAGAAAAGTTAGAATTGCGAGTTTATTTCACGCTATTCTGACTTTATAACACGCTCAATTGTGAGTTTATATCTCGCAATTCTAACCTTGTAACACGCAATTGAATTAAAGTCAGAATTGAGAGATGTAAACTCGTAGCAAAAGTATCAATTATCTTTTAAAATGTTTTATTCTGTGTCGGAAACAAGCTTCCCCAGTATTCCTGATTTGCTGTGGGTAAAAGCGTCTGCTAAACGAGCAGGTGTGAAGTGTGTGTCTCACTGGTGCTGGGAACGGGACAGCGCTCGCAGGGTTTATTCCAGGCCCGGCCGATGTTGTACGAGCAGCAGCAGACCTTCTTGGTCATGTTGAAGGTGAGCTCTCCATCACAGGTGGCGTTATCAGAGTAGTAGTTCCTGTAACACAAGCTCTTCCGCATGTCTGAACACACACACGCACGCACGCACGCACACACACACACACCACAACAAACACGTCACAATCGGCACTAAAGATTCAAAAGTGATTCAGACAAAAGCAGTGTGATTTTTTTTTTTTATTAACATTAATGAAACAGACGTGAACAGTTTTTGAGGCTGCGGTCCCTTTAAGAATGAATGCGCGGCTCTAATATACAGTTACGCATCCGATTTTCTCCTAACTGTTTACATTTGTGTAGGATATAACAGTTTGTGTTTACATGAATACTCCCCACGATATGCATTTCGACACAATTGTGTATGTATTTGACCATGCAAGCACAATTAGCTTAGCCTGGCTAACGCCAGACCCAATTCTCGTTGAGACTTGGGTCTGGGAACCACATGTACATTTTCTCGTATTTGAGGCGTGGTTTACGAATGCCCGGCGCTGTTTATTGGGTGCTAAGAATGTCTATCAAATGCTCATAGCCAACATATGTCGTCATCGTCTTGCTGTTCCCTCCCCGTTCTGTGATCCCGTTCTGTGATTGGTTCCCTAAATGAGGCGAAAAATCTGGCCATGGTATCCAGACTGCCTTTCAGCGTGAATTGAATCGCGCTGCGGTAAGGCAGTATGGGGAAACCCAGGCTACAATTAGCTCTGAAAGAGAACTGAATTCGGGATCATGTGGATCTGAGTTATTTTTCGCAGCTTTTTGTGGTTTAATAACACTAACGTGTCAATAACTTCAAAGGTCCCATATTGTCAAAACTGAAATTTCCTGGCTTTTTTCATGATAACAGAGATCCAGGGTCTATGAAACTACCATATAAGTTTAAAACAGTGGATCCACAAAACACACACACACACACACACACACACACACACACACACACACACACACACACACCACACACACACACACACACACACACACACACACACACACACACACAGCCTGAGTAAAGTAGCTGTGCCTTTTCACAAGCCGTTGTGACTTCCTTATATCTGTGATGTCACAACTGCTCAGTCACCAATGGTGGGTCCCTCAAAAACAACAGGCCAATCAGAAGAGAGGCTCATGAATATTAAGTAGACAGGCCAAACTCCAGCTGTTCTTGGCAGAGCTCCTGAGGAAGAGCTGGAAACATATATTGAGATGGTTTTTGGTACTTATACCGCAAATATATATTCTTAAGGACATCAAAACCTAAATAAAACTTCAGAAAGTTGTACAATATGAGACCTTAAAGAAGTAATGCAAAGTTAAATTGAAATTTGTGAATCGATGCGAATCATTAGAAGAGAGAATCGAGATTCATATTTGAATCGGTTATCTCCCCCACCCCTAATAAATATAACGATAACTATAGCGTTAATTATTACCGATGACTATAGCGCTGATCCTTGACGATGCGTGTGCACTCACCCATGCAGTTGTTGCCTCCGTTGGTCTGCATGTACTCCGGTGGGCAGATGCAGATGTAGTTTCCAATAGTGTTGTGACACTCACCCAGACCACAGATGCCCGGCCGCTCACACTCATCCACATCTACACACACAACGAACATGATCCTTCAGAAATCACTATAATATGATGATTTGATGCTTAAAAAAATTAATTATTATTCAAGTGTTGAAAGCAGTTGTGTACAATTTATTTCAGGATTCTTTGATGAATCGAAAGTTTAAAAGAACAGCATTTATTTGAAATATAATTCTTTACTGTAACTTTTTGATCAATTTAATTAATCATTGATGAATAAAAGTATTGATTTCTTTCTGTTTTAAATTGTAATAATATTTCACAATATTACTGTTATCTTTTTGTATTTTTAATCAAACAAATGCAGCCTTGGTGAGAAGAAGAGACTTCTTTTAAAAACATTAAAAATCTTACCGACCCAAAACTTCTGACCAGTAGTGTATATTAAGCTTCAAATGTGTCCTGATTGGCTGAGATTTTTGCAGCTTCATGCTTATTTTTTTATGATTGTTATAGTTTTCTGTCTGGTTTCTCCAAAGCTTTCTATCGGCACGGCTGCTGTGAACACAGCGCACTGTGTGTAAAGCACTATATAAATAAAATGGCCTTGAGTTAGTGAGAGAGACAGAAAGAGTGTGTGAAAGAGGACGTGTGACTGGCCTTCACAGATCCTGGTGTCTCCGTTGAGCTCGAAACCTTTCGGACATTCACAGTGAAAACTGCCGAACGTGTTGATGCAGTTTCCTCCCTGACACAGACCAGGCAGCTCCTGACACTCGTTGATATCTGACATACAGACAACAGTCAACACACAGCACTGGGAAACGTGTGTGTGTGTGTGTGTGTGTGTGTGTGTGTGTGTGCACTCTAGATCTACCCTCTAGTATCACCGTGATCGGATTGGGTCGGAATCCTTCTCCTCCGGGACACAGAATCTTGTACTCGGCTGAGGGACAAACAATAACAATCAGTGAACAAAACGAGAGCTTGTGTGTGTGTGTGTGTGTGTGTGTGAGACTCACAGGAGTTGAGCAGTGGGCAGTTCTCACAGGGTGACCCCCAGGCCTGACCCAGGGAACAGCAACAGGACGCTTTGGACACGCCGACGCCGATCTCAGTGGAGCAGCTCAGACTGTCGGAGCCGTCACCACGACTGTGCACCTCCAGGAAGCAGGTTCCAGAGCGAGTGTCTGCAACACACACACAACACACACACACACACACACACACACACACACACACACACACACACACACACACACACACACACACACACACACACACACACACACACACAGATGACATAATGAGCTGAAGCTGTTTGGAGCTGAACGTGTCTCACGCATTGTTCATTTTGACAGCAAAATTTTAGTCGACTAAAATCTGATGGGTTTAGTTAAATTGTAATGCATTCATTTAGAATTGCTCTCAAATTTCCAAACCCATTACAGATCTGCTGTTCTCTTACTCCCAGACGTTTACATTTTTTAACGTTTTATGAGACATGCATCAAGCGCATGCCAGCAAATGTGCGCATCTACTGTTCTGACTTGATCTCTTCCCAAATCGAACATTTTTGTCTAGTTTTTATTCGTTGACGAAATTGGGAAAATTCTGTCAAAGTTTTTGTCATTCAAACCTTTTAATTTAATTTAGTTATAGTCTTGTCTTCGTCTGTGAGAAAATGACACTGGTCTCACCAACGCATTTCCAAACCCATTATAATCTCTATTAACATGTTAATATGAAGGATTTTAAAGTCTAAACATGCAATAGAGACACAGATTTAACTGATGTGACAAAAAAAAATCTTAAAATTAAATAAAACCACTTATTCTAAAGTAGAACACGGTCTTTTCAATAAATGATAAATGCATTCTTTATAACAACTTGCATACATCATTCTTTATTCTTTTAAGCAGACATATTTATTAGTATAAATTAAATATAATTCTTATTAAAGCTATTAAAGAGCAGTGAATGCTTTTCTCAATTCAAATCTGCGCATCTCTGCACATTGACGAAAATGTCAATACATTTTGTCATTCAAAACTGGGTTTTAATTAGCTATCGTCTCATTTTTGTCTATGAGAAAATGTCGTTGACGAAAATAATGACGAAAATGATTCGTCAACGAAATTAACACTGGTCTAAAATTAACACAAAGCCATTATATGTGCACATTGAAGAAAATGTCAATACATTTTCATCAGTTTTTGTAATTCAAAACTAGTTATCGTTTCGTTTTTGTCTGGGAGAAAATTTCGTTGACGAAAATAATGACGAAAATGATTCGTCAACGAAATTAACACTGGTCTAAAATTAACACAAAGCCATTATATGTGCACATTGAAGAAAATGTCAATAGATTTTCATCAGTTTTTGTCATTCAAAACTAGTTATTGTTTCGTTTTCGTCTGTGAGAAAATGTCGTTCGCGAAAATAATGACGAAAATTATTCGTCAACGAAATTAACACTGGTCTAAAATTAACACAAAGCCATTATATGTGCACATTGAAGAAAATGTCAATACATTTTCATCAGTTTTTGTAATTCAAAACTAGTTATCGTTTCGTTTTTGTCTGGGAGAAAATTTCGTTGACGAAAATAATGACGAAAATGATTCGTCAACGAAATTAACACTGGTCTAAAATTAACACAAAGCCATTATATGTGCACATTGAAGAAAATGTCAATAGATTTTCATCAGTTTTTGTCATTCAAAACTAGTTATCGTTTCGTTTTCGTCTGTGAGAAAATGTCGTTCGCGAAAATAATGACGAAAATTATTCGTCAACGAAATTAACACTGGTCTAAAATTAACACAAAGCCATTATATGTGCACATTGAAGAAAATGTCAATAGATTTCCGTCATAGTTTTTGTAATTCAAAATAGGGCTGGGCGATATGGCTGAAAACTGTATCACGATATCAGTGTTTCATATCGGTCGATATCGATAATTATTGATTTTTTTTATGACCCATTTAAAATAAGGACCAGGAGAAAAAATATATTACATTTAAACATTTTTATTTTAAACTTAACCTTCCTCTGATTATAATCTCAATACAGAAATGTCAATACAACTATGGAAAACTCAAATAATTAAAATGTAAACATAAGTCTAAATTCAGTTCGGTTTAGACATCACGGTTCGGAACGATTTCGGTACAATGGAGTGAAAAGCAAAACAGAAATATAGAAGGCTTTTTTATAAATGTCTTATGCCTTGTATTTTTTAAATAAGTTTAAAGGCATACAACCAGTTTATTTATAGTGCACTGATAATAGTTTTATATAATTAGTTTATTAAATTAATAAAAAGACCTTGAGATATGTTTGGTAATTGTACCTGAATTAATTTAAAATTTGCAATATTTCAGATCAATACTGTATATTTGTTTTCCTTAATTTTAATTAACCCTAACTTTATTCTCATCAGAATTATAAATAATTGATTTTTTTTCTTTTTTAATTAGTGTGTAACTTAAAAATAATTAGATTAGTGCTCTGTTTTGAGGACAAGCAATGAAAACCAATGCGATAAAAGATGGAACACACAGACTGTTTTAAAAAGGGGTTGGATAAATATGTTTTGCTTTTAAAACGGTGTTGTGTGTGTGTGTGTGTGTGTGTGTGTGTGTGTGTGTGTGTGTGTGTGTGTGTGACAGTTGTAGGTTACAGTTTGACAAGAAATACAGAGTGAAAAAAGCACAATGTTGTGTTTTATTGCGAGTATAGGCCTACACAAATAGAAGTAAACACTTTGCAGACTGAATGATGTTCTGTATTAACAAAATGACGGAGTATATTTTATGTCTCCACTGTTAGATCGCGCCCGCGTGTCTCACTCTCTCGTGCCTCACTCTCTCGTGCCTCTCTCTCTCTCTCTCTCTCTCTCTCTCTCTCTCTCTCTCTCTCTCTCTCTCTCTCTCTCTCTCTCTCTCTCTCTCGCGCACTCTCTCTCTCTCTCTCGCGCGCGCACGCACACAAAACACACACACCAGCATTGGAATCTTGACATCGCAAGCCTGTTCATTAAGCTGTGTTCACATCAAACGCGAATAGAGCGAATTATCCAATAATGTTTCGCAATTCTAGCCTGCATGGCATGCAGATGAAGGGCACTCATTTTCTGCTTCTCAATCGCCGGTTACTGAAGAGGAATCCAGCAGCACGAGACAACGTTATGGCGCGCTGCGCAACCAAACTGACACCGTTACATGATTGCCTGTTAGCGTGTCACCCCTACGTTGCTAGGTAGGTTACAAGAGAGTGTGTGCCTTTGTTAATGCAACCAAACTTGCTTCACAACCTGTGGTTTCTTCCGACGAAGAAAAAAAAATATCGAACGTTTTATCGAACACATTTTTTATTGATATCGATCACGTGTCTATCGCGATACATATCGTTATCGTTTTATCGCCCAGCCCTAATTCAAAACTAGTTATCATTTTGTTTTTGTCTGGGAGAAAATGTCGTTGGCGAAAATGATGACGAAAATGATTCGTCAACGAAATTATCACTGGTCTAAAATTAACACAAAGCCATTATATGTGCACACTGAAGAAAATGTCAATAGATTTTCGTCATAGTTTTTGTAATTCAAAACTAGTTATTGTTTCGTTTTTGTCTGGGAGAAAATGTCGCTGATGAAAATAATGAAGAAAATGAACATTTTCTCACCGACGCAGCCGACTCCAGTGGGGTTGAGCTCGAAGTCTGGAGGGCAGCTGCAGATGTAACTGCCCGGTGTGTTCAGGCACAGCCCACTGATGCAGGTGGTCGGGTCCGCACACTCGTTCACATCTGACATGGAGAAGAAGAAGAGAAAGAAAAGAGGGATGAGAGGAGAGG
>CM070824.1:46502487-46519987 GCA_036326025.1 Chrosomus eos | reverse complement strand
CCCGAGCCTTCTCCAGCCCGCCAAAGCTCGCCGGTTCGCCCGCCTGCTTCGCCGGCTTCACTTGAGTCGCTCCCGGACGGACAGCGCCCGCCGTCTGCCGCCGCTTCCGCTCCCGAGCTGGACGAGCCTGCTGAGGTATGCTCTCTTGTGGCTTCTGATAGCGAGGATTGGGCGAGCTCTGTGGACCTCCCCCCCGCTGACGTGTCTAGCCAACCCTCTGGGAAGAGACCCGGCATTGAGGCTGAGCTGATGCGTCTGCTCACCCAGGCCGTGGAAAGCATTGGCCTCGAGTGGGAGGCGCCCGCCTTGCCGCCGCGCAACAGACTCGACGGGCGCTTTCTCAAGAAAGACGAAGCCCCGTCTA
The DNA here is from genome assembly GCA_036326025.1 of Chrosomus eos. Taxonomy (NCBI): domain Eukaryota; kingdom Metazoa; phylum Chordata; class Actinopteri; order Cypriniformes; family Leuciscidae; genus Chrosomus; species Chrosomus eos. The sequence goes on along the minus strand of CM070824.1, from coordinate 46,519,623 downwards.
AGTCTAGGGCCGCCCCCTTCCTCCCTGAGCTCCACGACGAAGTCGCCAAGTCATGGACCGCCCCGTTCTCCGCCAGACTGCGCACTTCCACTTCTGCGGCCTTTTCTTCTGTCACCGGCGCGGGAGATAAAGGATATCTCTCCATTCCTCCTGTCGAGGCGGCGGTCGCGTCACATCTCTGCCCGCCCTCTGTGGGACGGCGCGCGCAGACGACGCTCCCCTCTAAAGCCTGCCGGGTGACTTCATCGCTGCACGGGCGTGCTTACACAGCCGCTGGACAAGCGGTCTCAGCGCTGCATACTATGGCGATCTTGCAGATCTACCAGGCCGACCTTCTCCTTAAACTGGACGAGGAAGGCCCGGGTGCGATCAATGTGGCGGATTTACGAGGCGCTACGGACCTTGCTCTACGCGCCGCTAAAGCCGCTGCTCAGGCCATGGGGCGGAATATGGCCTCTCTCACCGTTGCTGAGAGACATCTGTGGTTGACGCTGTCTGAGATGACGGAAGCTGAGCGCTCTGTATTCCTCGACGCGCCCATTTCCCCTGCGGGCCTCTTTGGATCTGCCGTCAAGGATTTCGCGGACAGATTCTCGGAGGAGCAGAAGACTTCGCAGGCCATGAAGCACTTCCTCCCGAAGCGCTCGAGCTCCGCTGCAGGTCGCTCTAAGCAGCCGTCTGCTCGCAGCTCGCAGCCTCGGCCTGCATCGCCCGCAGCCGCCGCTACACAGCGCCGCCAGGCCCGGGATCAGAGACCGCGCTCTCGCTCTGCTGGACGCCGCCCCGCTCAGCGCGGGCCTCGGCCGAAGATTGAGCTCAAGCCCGAGGCCTCGAAGCTTTCCTAGCCACTCTAAGAAAGCGACGGTGTTCGGATCCCGCTGCGGCCGGCTCCCCACCGAAAAGATTCGCTCGTTCAGTTCCTTGCGATGTGACTGTGCCAGTGTATTTAGCAGTGAAGCAGCCGGTGTCTCAGCCCGCTTGCCTGCACAAAAAAAGCCGTTTTTATGGCTACCCAGATAAATCCAATAAAGAGTCCACGGCCGATGGTGTTATGAGTGTTGTAAGAATGCCCACGCCCCAGTGCCCATTCCCACACCCAGACACAGCCCGCCACGGTGCGAGGCTAGCACACATAAATCTGACTCAGGTTGATTGTGCAAACAATGTAGCGATTGCGCCCATACAATGCCCGCTCACGCTGCATGCCGCGTGTCCCTTGGTTTCTGTAAAAACGAAACCAATACACAATCTATCGGCTCCGGCCGAAAGCGTGCACAGTGCAGTAGATGTGCCCGTAGGTTTGCGCCCACATCCTCCCGCAAGCACGCCGAATCCCACGGGATTCGCCCCGCTCACTCTCGCTGTGCGTCCCGCCGTAGAGATTCTGAGCGCGGCCAGACTGCCCGCTGTGCCCAGCGCGCCCCCCGCCTCGAACGCTGTAAACACGGCGTTGTGTTCCCAGGGTACCGGGGCTCTCGAGCCGTTGCCAGGTCACGGCCAGAGCCCGGTCTGCTTCCTACCCCTAGCTACTCGCGCAGAAGCGTGGTCGAAGCTACCCGGGGTATCAGACTGGGTGCTGAACACTATAAAGAGAGGCTACTCGCTACAATTCGCACGACGTCCACGCCGTTGTACGGCGCCCGTCGAGACTTCGGTGAGAAACGAAGTATCTCATCTACTTCGAGCCGAGATAGCGAAACTACTGAGCAAAGGGGCCATAGAGCCCCTTTCTCAGGCTCAGAGCGAAGGGGGCTTATACAGCAGATATTTTCTGGTACCGAAAAAAGATGGGGGCTTCAGACCCATTCTAGATCTGAGACAGCTGAACAAAGCGCTTGTGAAGCGCCAGTTCAGGATGCTTACGACCAGGAAAATCCTCGCGCAAGTGCGCCAAGGGGACTGGTTTATGTCAATAGATCTGAAAGACGCGTATTTCCAAATACAAATAGCGTCCCATCACAGGCGATTCTTGAGATTCGCGTTCGAGGGCCAGGCTTATCAATACACAGTCCTGCCGTTCGGCCTGTCTTTGGCACCCCGTACATTTACGAAGTGCATGGACGCGGCTCTCGCGCCCCTGAGACTTCAGGGCATGCGAGTTATGAACTACTTGGACGATTGGCTGATTCTAGCTCGATCACGGTCAGAGCTCATAGAACACAGGGCCACACTGCTCGAGCATCTCGAGACACTGGGCCTGACGGTCAACTGGGAAAAGAGCCTGCTGTGTCCCAGCCAGAGAATTTCTTTCCTGGGAACAGTGTTAGACTCGCTTTCCATGACGGCACGCCTGTCACCGGAGCGCGTACTAAGTATTCAGCGCGTCGCGGAATCCTTCCGCCACGGCTCCATAGTCCCCGCTCAGACGGTTTCAGAAAATGCTGGGCCTGATGGCCTCATCAGGCCTCTGCACTCCAGCTGGGCCTGCTTCGCATGCGCCCACTGCAGTGGTGGCTGAAAGCACGGGTCCCGCCCCGGGCATGGACCACGGGCCGGTGTCGCCTCAGGGTCGACCAATGGTGCGTTTCGGCTCTGGAACCCTGGAAAGTAACCAGCTGGTATCAGTCTGGTGTGAGTCTGGGGACCGCCTCAAGGGTGAAAGTGGTGTCTACGGACGCCTCCACCACGGGTTGGGGAGCGCTGCTCGAGGGCAGACCGTTGGCTGGCCTATGGTCAGAACGGGAGAAGCTCCTTCACATAAACTGCTTGGAATTGATAGCAGTCGACAAAGCGCTACGGCGCTTCCGTCCCCTGGTGAGGGGCCACCACGTCTTGGTCCGGTCGGACAACAAGTCAGTGGTGGCGTACATAAATCGCCAGGGCGGCCTCAGGTCCGCACGCCTTTGCAGGCTGACGGAACCCCTCTTGGTCTGGGCCCAGCGCAACCTCCTTTCTTTGAAAGCGGCGCACGTGCCTGGGCACCTGAATACGGGTCCAGACATGCTGTCCAGAGACAATGTCCTGACAGGAGAATGGTCGCTGCACCCGCAGACGGTCCAGCTACTGTGGGAAACGTTTGGCAGAGCGCAGGTGGACCTGTTCGCGTCCCGCGAGAACGCTCACTGCCCAGTATTCTTCTCAAAGGGCAGGGACGCGCTGGCCCATACTTGGCCCAGCGGTCCCCTGTATGCCTTTCCCCCGTTATCGCTTCTGCCTCAGGTGTTGGAGCGGATCAGAGAAAATGGATGCCCAGTGCTGCTTGTGGCTCCGCTCTGGACGAACCAGGCTTGGTTTCCGGTCCTGATGCGGATGACCAGCACTGCCCCGTGGCCTGTACCATTGAGGAGAGATCTCCTCTCTCAGGCGGAGGGCTCGATTTGGCATCCTCACCCGGAACTGTGGTCCCTGCACGCATGGGCCATCAACGGGTACCCGCTAGCCTCCCAGAAGGAGTGCTAAACACGATCGCGCAGGCTAGAGCTCCGTCTACCAGACGGCTCTATGCCTCGAAATGGTCGGTGTTCTCTACTTGGTGTCGAGCCCGTGGCTTTTCACCCGTGGACTGCGGGGTTAAGGAAGTGCATGCCTTCCTTCAGGAGCTGATGGATAAGGGAAGGACCCCATCCACGCTCAAAGTGTACGTGGCGGCCATAGCAACGTTTGCCAAACCGGTGTCTGGCCAGTCACTGGGGAAAAACGACTTAGTCGTGCGTTTCCTACGAGGGGCTCGGAGATTAAACCCTCCCAGGCCCCCTTCAGTCCCGGCTTGGGACCTTTCCACGGTCTTGGAGGCCATGAAAGGCGCCCCGTTTGAGCCGATCCAGCTGTCGGACATGAAGCACCTGTCCCTTAAGACGGTGTTTCTATTGGCTCTCGCTTCAGTGAAGCGTGTAGGGGACTTGCAGGCGCTTTCTGTAAGCGCGTCATGTCTGGAGTTTGGGCCTAACGACTCAAAGGTCGTACTCAAACCGAGGCACGGCTACGTGCCGAAATCCCTCAATACACCGTTTAGGGCCCAGGTGATTTCCCTTTCAGCCCTTCCAGTTCTCGATGAGGAGAGGGACGCGAGTCTCCTTTGCCCTGTCAGGGCGTTAAGGGCTTATGTGTCCCGCTCGGCTGGGTTCAGGCAGACCGAGCAGCTTTTCGTTTTGTTTGGCGGCCGTTCTAAGGGACTCGCCGCCTCAAAACAGAGCCTATCCAGATGGATAGTGGATGCCATAGCGCTGGCTTACACTTCCAAGGGCCTGCGGTGCCCATTGGGTGTCAAAGCGCACTCCACAAGAGGCGTGGCCTCGTCGTGGGCATGGTATAGCGGGGTCTCCCTGCAGGATATCTGTACGGCTGCGGGCTGGGCCTCGCCGTCGACATTTATCAAGTACTATAACCTGGAGGTGCCCGCCTTACAAGCTAAGCTTTTGGCGGTCTGAACTTCGGGCTTATCGGCCGCCAATGCGGCTATGTTGCCCTTACGGGTCGGTACCCCTACGGGACTTTATGAAGGAGTGATGCTTCTAGCCTCTCCTCCTCTACTCTGTGTGAGTTATGGTGATTATGCACTAGATGTGCCCCGGGCTTGGCCCCGGGACTCTGGTGTTGGATCCCTGTCAGCACGGCGTTTTGTATGGGGTCCCCATAGCGTAAGATATTACGCAGTACGAGAGATACTCTCGTAAGAAAACGTACTCGGTTACTAACGTAACCTCGGTTCTCTCTAGAGAGGGAACGAGTACTGCGTATCTTGCCGTGCTTGAACTATGCTCTGGTTCGCTTCGGTGTACAAAATCAGAGAAATACAGCTATCGAGGGGTATTTATAGGGCGAGACCAAGCCTATACTGGCGGGACATGACGAAATGAGCGCGAAGCGTCTTCATTCGTCATTACGTCACGCAGTGCCTTCACTCGATAGGCTGCAGCTTTTCCAGCGAGGCAGCCAATGGGCGCGCGAGCTGTTTCGCCCTTGTCTGCTTGCTGCTGCAAAAGCGTTTTGCATGATTAAAAAAATTAAGGATAATTTTTGGCTTCAATATCTCGAGGAAAGAGTGTTTCCCCATAGCGTAAGATATTACGCAGTACTCGTTCCCTCTCTAGAGAGAACCGAGGTTACGTTAGTAACCGAGTACGTTTTTCATAAAGTGTTTTATCAGACTAGTGGACAGAAAACATCCTTAAAAAATACTTTTAACTGTATCTTTTAGAGCACTTTATCTATTTGCATCTGTAGTTTTCAATGATATTTTATATCTTTAAAGGACAATTTCTCAAAATGAGTTTTTCCTCCAAAATTGAGCCAGAAATTCAGTAACACTTACATATACAAAACTTTGCAGTTTTATTCTTATTCTAGTTTGTTCATATATAATTTTCCTGATTTTATACAACATTTTATTCCTAAAAAAATGGCAAAAATGTATTTATTTTTGGCTGTTGACAGTATTTTCTGATTTGTGGAGTGATAAATAGAGATATCCAAAATCCCCTCTGTACAAACATTTGACTAATATATATATATATATATATATATATATATATATATATATATATATATATATATATATATATATATAAATTAAACAAGAATTTTGAACCTGACTTCATTCAATGTTCAGATTTTTGTTCTAGACATTTATGCAAATTAGTTCATATTTAATTAGATAACACCTCATTTGTATATTTAAACAAAACATTTCAGAAAACTTGTTATACAAAAATTTTTTTGCAATTATTAATGTAATTAATCAACTGGTGAATTATGGTGATATTTATTAGTTGTTTTTTTTTACCCATTCACCTGGTGTGTCTCGCCTTAAGAGAAAGTACATCTTACTCTGACCAAAATGACTTGAACGCACCCTGCCGTCACAAACACGACTTCCCAGGAGAGCTCCCGAGTGTTCGTACCTTTGCATTTGATCCCGTTCCCGACCCAGCCCGGAGCGCAGCTGCATCTGAAGCTCCCAGCCGTGTTCGTGCAGGTCGCGTGCCGGTCGCAGTTATGAGCCCCGATCTCACACTCGTTAATGTCTGAAACACACACACATGAAGAGGGAGTCACAGACACAAACTTCAGTCTATAGAGGTTATGCGCGTGACGTCACCGGAGTGACTGCGGTTACACACACTGAGTGGCAGCATTCATTTTCAGATGCGAAACACACAAAATCTGATGAAGGACCTGCGCCTGTACATGACGACATTGCATCCCTGAAGTGTCACTAGTCTCTGCCCTGTGAAGGCCTCCTTCCCTTCAGGCTCATATACATGTCATTATCCACGGATCACTGGATCTTTGGGAAGTTGTAAGGAACACTATATCGGTTTTCCCGCGGGAAAGTGACGTCAATGCAAACCCTCTATTTCACTGTTCGAGGAGGTCAGAGGGAATACTCGATTTGAATCCATAAAAAACTTTTTTTTAACTTTTTTAAATTTGCCCAGGCAAGATTTTTCTATTTCATTTTGTTTAACTTGATGCACTAAAATAACTAAAACTGTAATAAAAAGCAAACTAATCTAGTGTACATCTTACTAATGGTAGGATACAGATATGTTAATATTCTACAGATAATATTGTGAATATTTTTAACAGTATATATACAGAGCTGGTACACACACATGAGAGGAGTTTTTTTAATCTCTTGCTGAACTAAAGTTTGGTGACCCATAAAAAAAAGTTGTTTGCCCGTGTCAACGGCCCCTTCCTTGACATCATTTCCTGTTGTGCAAGCTTGGACCCTGGCTCCTGTAATGTCCATCTAATGAGCGTGTTTAACGAGTGTGTGTTGAACATGTCTGATGAAGTTCATCACATTCTGTTCCATCATTGAGTCTCATTAGAGCAACAGACTCTCCGTGTGTCCTGAAATAACCGGAGCAGATCGACCTCTCTGTCGGTGTCTCTCGCTCCCTCTCTCTCTCCCTCTCTCTGGGTCTACCTCTCCCTCTCTCTCTCTCTGTCCATCCCTCGCTCTCTCATCCCCTCTCTCTTCTCTCCCTCTCTCTCCCTTTTCCCTCTCACTCTCCTCTCTCTCTCTCCTCTCTCTCTCTCTCTCTCTCTCCTCTCTCTCTCTCTCTCTCTTCTCTCTTCCCCTCTAACTCTCTCTCTTCCCCCTCTCACTCTCTCTCTCTCTACTCTCTCTCTCCCTCCTCCTCTCTCTTTTAAAGCATCCAATCCACAAAATATGCGCCGGTTGACACTGAATCAAAGAGATTAAATGAAACGACTTAACTGGCCTGATGGGAATAATCTCAGATAAACAAGCTCATCAATAAAGACTCATTATGATGTCAGTCAAATTACACAGAATTAACGCAAAAACACATGAAGTGATGATAGAGATGATAGAGAATAAAACTACATGATGAATGTTTCTCAAGAGCTGAAGTTTTATTTGTGCAGATCAAATATATAAAATAACTTACCGTACATGTGAGAGTGTATGTGTGTGTGTGCGAGTGGGTTAGTGTGTGTCTGAGTGCGTGGCACTGGAAAAGCACTGGAAAAGTGAGTGAGTGAGTGAGTGAGTGAGTGAGTGAGTGAGTGAGTGTGTGTGTGTGTGTGTGTGTGTGTGTGCGTGAGAGAGAGTGAGTGTGTGTGTGTGTGAGTGAGTGAGTGTGTGTGTGTGTGTGTGTGTGTGCGTGTGTGGAGAGATGAGTGTGTGAGTGTGTGTGTGTGTGGTGTGTGTGGGGTGTGTGTGTGTGTTGTGTGTGTGTGTGTGTGTGGTGTGTGTGTTGTGTGTGGTAGTGTGGTTGTTGTGTGTTGGTGTGTGTTTTGAGGTAGGTGGTGAGTGGGAGTAGTGAGTGTAGTGGTGGTGTGTGTGTGTGTGTGTGTTTGTGTGTGTGGTGTGGTGTGTGTGTGTGTTGGTGTGTGTGTGTGGTGTGTGTGTGTGTGATGGGGTTTAGGGAGGTAGTGTGTGTGTGTGAGTGTAGGGAGAGTTAGGGAGTGTAGTGTGTGTGTGTGTGTGTGTGTGTGTGTGTGTGTGTGTTGTGTGGTGTGTGTGTGTGTGTGTGTGTGTGTGTGTGTGTGTGTGTGTGTGTGGTGTTGGTGATGAGTGTTAGGTGTGAGTGTTGTGTTGTGGTGAGTGTGGTGTTAGGGTGTAGTGTGTGTGTGTGTGTGTGGTGTGTTGTGGTGTGTGTGTGTGTGTTGTGTGTGTGTGGTGTGTGTGTGTGGGGTGGTGTGTGTTGTGGTGTGTGTGTGTGAGTGTGTGGTGTGTGTGTGATGAGTGAGTGATGTTGTGTGTGGTGAGTGTTGTGTGTGTGTGTGTGTGTGTGGTGTGTGTGTGTGAGAGAGAGAGAGTGTGTTGTAAAAAAGACCTCTGACCTCAAACACTCCAACTACGCCCATGAAGCTGATGACCACTGACGATGTCAGCCTTATGTACAAGTGCCGATGGGCCAGTTAAAACACATCTGATGAGGAAAACACACACACACACACACACACACACACACACACACACACACACACACACACACACACACTGTTCTTCTGACCTACAAACAATCATCAATCACTGACTACATCTCTGCCAGATTAATTATCCGACAATCCAACAGTGAAACGAGCAGAACTCAAACAAACGACCTTCGGTTCATTACGATCAAACTTCAATCCCATCATGCCTGGAAAACATCTCGTTAAACGAAGCCCACGGCAGGACGTTTATAAATGACAGACATTAAAATCATCACCAGTAAAAATACACAGAATCAAACGGCTGCAGATGTGCGGAGAACGCTTTAGGAAGAACATGTGAAAGACATTTAAATAAAACCCTTTAGTAATAAAACACTTTAGAGCAGTGGTTTTCAAACTTTTTCAAGAGGGACACTTTTTTTTTTTTTTTTTTTGACGCGACCCATAGGCTTGTGCGCAGAAAAGAAAATCAGCTCAGCACTTTTTTAACCACTTTTGATGATGTAAAGTTTTGAGCCTATATATCGTCTGAATCATTATGCTCACTTAACTCTCTCATTAGAATCAAAATGTTTCAACATTCACAATGTATTTGATGGTAAGCTATTCTTTATTATAGGCTTTGTAGAAACTTCACTCACGTTGCAATATCGACAGGAAAAAAATCATCATTTCACATGTGCAGAAATGTGCTTGGAAACATCAGAGTGGAGCGGTGCTTACGAGGAATGGTACGAGTTGTACTACTGACTGTTTAAACAGAGCAGGGTGATTTTAATATTAGGTTGACTATTTTATTATTATATTTTATTTCGGCTATAATGAACATACTGCTATGTTAAGCCTGGAATGGTGTATTTGTGTGTGTGTGTGTGTGGTGTGTGTGTGTGTGTGTGTGTGTGTGTGTGTGTGTGTGTGTGTGTGTGTGTGTGGGTGTGTGTGTGTGTGACGCGCTGCACTGGAAACAAAAGCATCCTCCATCACTTTGTTCATACAGGACATCATTCAAACTGCAAAGTGTTTATTTATATTTGTGCACACTCGCAATAAAACACCAACATTGTGCTTTTGTCAAACTGTAAACTCTTGTCAAACTGTAACCTACAACTGTCACCCAACCAAAATCACACACAGTTTAAAAGCAAACATTTATAATTCAAATGAGAATAAAGTTAGTGTTAATTACAATTTTAAGGAAAACAAATATATTGCTCTGAATGTGTGTGTGCTGCCGATGGAGCGAACGTGTGTGTGTTGCGGAAGGAACGACGAGTGTTTGTGTGTTGCTGCGATGGAGCGAACGTGTGTGTGTTGCGGAAGGAACGACGAGTGTTTGTGTGTTGCTGTCGATGGAGCGAACGTGTGTGTGTTGCGGAAGGAACGACGAGTGTTTGTGTGTTGCTGTCGATGGAGTGAACGTGTGTGTGTTGCGGAAGGAACGACGAGTGTTTGTGTGTTGCTGCCGATGGAGGAACGTGTGTGTGTTGGGAAGGAACGTCGAGTGTTTGTGTGTTGCTGTCGATGGAGTGAACGTGTGTGTGTTGCGGAAGGAACGTCGAGTGTTTTGTGTGGTGTGCTGTCGTGGGAAGGAACGTTGTGTGTGTGTTGTGGTGGGAAGGAACGACGAGTGTTTGTGTGTTGCTGCCGATGGAGCGAACGTGTGTGTGTTGGGGAAGGAACGACGAGTGTTTGTGTGTTGCTGCCGATGGAGTGAACGTGTGTGTGTTGCGGAAGGAACGACGAGTGTTTGTGTGTTGCTGCCGATGGAGCGAACGTGTGTGTGTTGGGGAAGGAACGTCGAGTGTTTGTGTGTTGCTGCCGATGGAGCGAACGTGTGTGTGTTGGGGAAGGAACGACGAGTGTTTGTGTGTTGCTGCCGATGGAGTGAACGTGTGTGTGTTGGGGAAGGAACGACGAGTGTTTGTGTGTTGCTGCCGATGGAGTGAATGTGTGTGTGTTGGGGAAGGAACGTCGAGTGTTTGTGTGTTGCTGCCGATGGAGTGAACGTGTGTGTGTTCAACAACAACAACAACAACAACAACAACAACAACAACAACAACCTTTATTTATAAAGCACATTTAACACAATACAAATTGATCCAAAGTGCTGTACATAGTGCATAGCTGAACTACGCTACAAAAAACAATTACAAGTTTACAAAAGCTAAAGAATAAAAATGTGTTTTCAAAGTAGATTTAAAAATATCCAATGAAGGAGCAGACCTCACATGATAAGGAAGAGCATTCCAAAGCTTAGGCCCAGCGACAGAAAAAGCCCGATCACCTTTTAATTTGTAGCGACATCGTGGCACATTTAAAAGCAGGTGATTTGACGATCTAAGTGCCCTAGCAGGACAGTATGGCACAATAAGATCACAAATGTACCTTGGTGCACAGCCAGACAACGCCTTATATACAAACATAAGGATCTTAAAATCAACTCTAAACTTAATGGGAAGCCAGTGAAGGGATGCCAAAACAGGAGAAATATGATCCCTCTTTTTAGACCCAGTCAAAAGTCTTGCAGCCGCATTTTGAACAATTTGTAATCGCGATAGTGTAGATTGAGGAAGACCACAATAAAGAGAGTTGCAATAGTCTAATCGTGATGTTACAAATGCATGAATTGCAACTTCTAAATCTTTACTTGAGAGAACATTCTTCAACTTTGCAAGTGATCTTAAATGGAAAAAGCTTCCTCTAATAACAGCACTAATTTGTTTGTCGAAAAATAGTGAAGAGTCAAAGATCACTCCAAGGTTTTTGACTTGTTTGCATACTTTTGTTGAGAGAGGACCTAACTGGGCTTTCAGAGCAGGAGTGGAATCTGCCGGACAACCCAGAAGTAAAACCTCTGTTTTATCCTCATTTAACTGCAGAAAATTATTTGTCATCCACCTCTTAATATCATCTACACATTCCAATAACACATCAAATGAAGCAGTGTTGTCAAGCCTTACTGGAAGGTAAAGCTGAGAATCATCTGCATAGCAGTGATATGAAATGTTATACTTCTGAAAAATGAGGGCCAAGGGGAGCATATAAAGGGAAAACAATAAAGGTCCCAAAATAGATCCCTGGGGCACACCAAATAAAACAGGCGCAGATGATGAGGAATAATTTCCTAAATTGACAGAAAAAGTCCTCTTTTCGAGGTAGGAAGCAAACCATTGTAATACAGTGCCCCTGACACCCACCATATGTTCTAGCCGTTCAAGAAGAATGTTGTGGTCGATGGTATCAAATGCAGCACTCAGGTCTAACAAAACCAGCACAACACAAGAGCCTGAATCTAAAGCAAGCAAGATATCATTCGTTACCCTCAACAAAGCTGACTCAGTGCTATGTAATGACCTAAAGCCAGATTGGAACATGTCCAAAATATTAAAAGAATTCAAATAAAACTGGAGCTGTGAAAAAACGACTTTCTCTAAAAGCTTAGAGATAAAAGGCAGTTTAGAGATCGGTCGATAATTACTGCACATTTCTGGATCAAGTTGAGGTTTTTTCAACATTGGATGCACAATTGCATGTTTGAAACTAGCTGGAACGACACCTTTGGCTAAAGAGCTGTTTATGATAGCAGTTACCATCTGACTAATGGTAGAAAAAACATCCTTAAAAAGACGAGCCGGGATAATATCCAATTTAGAACCAGAACACTTCATAGTAGAGACTATATCAGCTAGCTGAGTTGGAGAGACAGGTTTAAAGTTTGACAAGCAACTCATAGGACAGGGCAGTTGTAAATGACATGGCTCAGAGGGAAGAATGGAACTTCTAATATCATCAATTTTTTGAGTGAAATGTTTTAAAAAATCTTCACAAAGCTCAAAAGAGGCCTCAGATAAAATATTCGTAGTCGGGTTTAAAATGGAGTCAATCGTATCAAACAGGACTTTTGGTCGCTTTGCGTTATCAGAAATTAATTGAGAAAAGAAATTCGATTTTGCCGCCTTTACTGCTGTTTGATAGTTGAACAGACTTGATTTTAAAATGTCAAAAGAAACCTGTAGCCTATCTTTTTTCCACTTTCGCTCCGCTTTTCGACACTCTTGTCTGACAGCGCGGGTGACATCATTTAACCACGGCTGACCAACAACCTTCATCTTTTTACACTTAAGCGGAGCAACGGCATCCATAGATAAAGAGGATGCTTTATAAAATATCTCAGTCAAGCATTCAGTATCTGTTTCATTCAGAAAATTAAAATGTGAAGAAAAATGTTCAGAAAACAAATTTGCAGTGTTTGAATGAATAGCTCGAGAGAGACATGAAGGCTGAGGGCAACTAGAAGACGGGAGAAAGCACACCGATTCAAACAAAATAGGAAAATGGTCAGACACACATGCATCAATAACCTCCAGATTTGAAATCAAAAAACCACGAGACAGTACCAAATCTAGTGTGTGACCCAAATTGTGAGTTGGACCACATACAGATTGTACAAAGTTCAAAGACTCTATAATAGTTACAAATTCTTTGACCAACGTTTTAGAAGGGCAGCAGAGATGAATGTTAAAATCCCCTAGAATCAATAGTCTATCAGCTCGAGTCACCAGATCAGAGAGAAAATCAGAAAATTGTTGAATAAAACCCTTATTGCATTTAGGAGGTCTGTAAATCAGAGCACATAGCATAGGACCATTTAAATCAACCTTCAATAACTGGACTTCAAAACTGGAAAAGGTGTCCGTAGGCACAGACTTACATTTAAAAGAGTTTTTAAAAATTGTTGCAACTCCACCACCATGTCCAGAGGCCCGTGGAGAACTGAAAAAAGCACATTCAGGAGGAGCAATCTCGGCAAGAGGCATCAAGTCACCCTGTTTTAACCAGGTCTCGGTCACAAATAAAAAATCTAAGAAGTAAGATGTAAACAAGTCATTTAAAATAAAAGATTTGTTTGATATTGACCTGGCATTCACTAAGGCCATCTTTACAGTAGCAGGGCAATCAGATTGCCGAGAGCTGAGAGGTGCGTGTTTGAGCAAACTAATGTTTGCAAGATTGACACTCCGACTCTTACCATTTGATCTGATGGAAGAGCGGCGATGTGGCGACCAGATGACCGGAATGGGATAATTATCCTGAGAGTGAGACACGGTCGAAGTCCTCAAAAGGGGGTCACTGCGAGATCCACGATGGATGTATCTGTGGCGGCGTGTAATTCCCAAAGCGGCGCAGCGGTTGTAAATTCCACCGGAGAGACGGCATGATGAATTTAGTCTTTGTAAATCCACCGAAGAGTATTTAAGCACCATATTTGGAGAATTATCCACACCAGGATCGAAAAACAGACCCCACTTTAAAGAACAAACAGTCATACTCCAGCACACCAGTGTGCAGATGATATAACACCACATTTCAATCTGGATTTACTCCTCCACGTTCAAGTTCACCAAGCGAGTCTCAAATTAGATCCACGCAATCCGACTCATTCAACCATAGCAAGTGACGAAGGAATACCCAACAATAATCAGGTGAGATCTCCTCGATCAAAAGGGCATAAAATATCCTCAAGATTAAGCTAAATGTTTTTAAAATAAAACAATAAAATAATAAAACCGGAGAGCAGCGGCAGCCAAACACGCCAGCGTTCGCTCAAACCGGAAACCTAGTGTATATCGGGTTGTGTTGGGGAAGGAACGACGAGTGTTTGTGTGTTGCTGCCGATGGAGTGAATGTGTGTGTGTTGGGGAAGGAACGACGAGTGTTTGTGTGTTGCTGCCGATGGAGTGAATGTGTGTGTGTTGGGGAAGGAACGACGAGTGTTTGTGTGTTGCTGCCGATGGAGCGAACGTGTGTGTGTTGGGGAAGGAACGACGAGTGTTTGTGTGTTGCTGCCGATGGAGCGAATGTGTGTGTGTTGCGGAAGGAACGACGAGTGTTTGTGTGTTGCTGCCGATGGAGTGAATGTGTGTGTGTTGGGGAAGGAACGTCGAGTGTTTGTGTGTTGCTGCCGATGGAGCGAACGTGTGTGTGTTGGGGAAGGAACGACGAGTGTTGTGTGTTGCTGCCGATGGAGCGAAGTGTGTGTTGGGGAGGAACGACGAGTGTTTGTGTGTTGCTGCGATGGAGCGAAGTGTGTGTGTTGCGAAGGACGACGATTTGTGTTGCTGCCGATGGAGTGAATGTGTGTGTGTTGGGGAAGGAACGACGAGTGTTTGTGTGTTGCTGCCGATGGAGTGAATGTGTGTGTGTTGGGAAGGAACGACGAGTGTTTGTGTGTTGCTGCCGATGGAGCGAAGTGTGTGTGTTGTGGGGAAGGAACGACGAGTGTTTGTGTGTTGCTGCCGATGGAGCGAATGTGTGTGTGTTGCGGAAGGAACGACGAGTGTTTATGTGTGTTGCTGCCGATGGAGCGAAGTGTGTGTGTTGCGGAAGGAACGCGACGTGTTTGTGTTGCTGCGATGGAGCGAACGTGTGTGTGTTGCGGAAGGAACGACGATGTTTGTGTGTTGCTGCGATGGAGCGAACGTGTGTGTGTTGCGGAAGGAACGACGAGTGTTTGTGTGTTGCTGCCGATGGAGCGAACGTGTGTGTGTTTGCGGAAGGAACGACGAGTGTTTGTGTGTTGCTGCGATGGAGCGAACGTGTGTGTGTTGCGGACGGAACGACGAGTGTTTGTGTGTTGCTGTCGATGGAGCTGAACGTGTGTGTGTTGTGGATGGAGCGAGCGTTGTGTGTTGTGGATGAAGCGAGCGCGGTGTGTGTTGCGGATGGAGCGAGCGTGTGTGTGTTGTGGATGGAGCGAGCGTGTGTGTGTTGTGGATGGAGCGAGCGTGTGTGTGTTGTGGATGGAGCGAGCGTGTGTGTGTTGTGGATGGAGCGAGCGTGTGTGTGTTGTGGATGGAGCGAGCGGTGTGTGTGTTGTGGATGGAGCGGGGCGTGTGTGTGTTGTGGATGGAGCGAGCGCGTGTGTGTGTTGTGGATGGAGCGAGCGTCGTGTGATGGCTTGTGGTTGGATGGAGCGAGCGTGTGTGTGTTGTGGATGGAGCGAGCGTGTGTGTGTTGTGGAATGGAGCGAGCGTGTGTGTGTTGTGGATGGAGCGAGCGTGTGTGTTGTGGATGGAGCGAGCGGTGTGTGTTGTGGGATGGAGCGAGCGCGTGTGTTGATGAGTGTGTTGTGGATGGAGCGAGCGCGTGTGTGTTGGGATGGAGCGAGCGCTGTGTGTTGTGGATGGAGCGAGCGTGTGTGTGTTGTGGATGGAGCGAGCGTGTGTGTGTTGTGGATGGAGCGAGCGTGTGTGTGTTGGGATGGAGCGAGCGTGTGTGTGTTGTGGATGGAGCGAGCGTGTGTGTGTTGTGGATGGAGCGAGCGTGTGTGTGTTGTGGATGGAGCGAGCGTGTGTGTGTTGGGATGGAGCGAGCGTGTGTGTGTGTTGTGGATGGAGCGAGCGTGTGTGTGTTGCGGATGGAGCGAGCGTGTGTGTGTTGGGATGGAGCGAGCGTGTGTGTGTTGTGGATGGAGCGAGCGTGTGTGTGTTGTGGATGGAGCGAGCGTGTGTGTGTTGTGGATGGAGCGAGCGTCGTGTGTGTTGTGGATGGAGCGAGCGTGTGTGTGTTGTGGATGGAGCGAGCGTGTGTGTGTTGTGGATGGAGCGAGCGCGTGTGTGTGTTTGTGGATGGAGCGGGCGCGGTGTGTGTTGTGGATGGAGCGAGCGTGTGTTGTGTTGTGGATGGAGCGAGCGTGTGTGTGTTGTGGTGGTCGGATGTGATGAGCGAGCGTGTGTGTGTTTGTGGGGTGTTGTGGATGGAGCGAGCGCGTGCGAGTGCGAGTGTGTGTTTGTGGATGGAGCGAGCGTGTGTGTGTTGTGGATGGAGCGAGCGTGTGTGTGTTGTGGATGGAGCGAGCGCTGTGTGTGTTGTGGATGGAGCGAGCGTGTGGTGTGTGTGGGATGGTGCGAGGCGTGTGTGTGTTGTGGATGGAGCGAGCGCGTGAGTGGAGTGTGTTTTGTGGATGGAGCGAGCGTGTGTGTGTTGTGGATGGAGCGAGCGTGTGTGTGTTGTGGGTGGAGCGAGCGTGTGTGTGTTTGTGGATGGAGCGAGCGTGTGTGTGTTGTGGATGGAGCGAGCGTGTGTGTGTTGTGGATGGAGCGAGCGTGTGTGTGTTGTGGATGGAGCGAGCGTGTGTGTGTTGTGGATGGAGCGAGCGTGTGTGTGTTGTGGATGGAGCGAGCGTGTGTGTGTTGTGGATGGAGCGAGCGTGTGTGTGTTGTGGATGGAGCGAGCGGTGTGTGTGTTGTGGATGGAGCGAGCGTGTGTGTGTTTGGATGGAGCGAGCGTGTGTGTGTTGTGGATGGAGCGAGCGCTGTGTGTGTTGTGGATGGAGCGAGCGTGTGTGTGTTGTGGATGGAGCGAGCGCGTGTGTGTGTTTGTGGATGGAGCGAGCCGTGTGTTGAGGTGTGTGTGTGGGATGGAGCGAGCGGTGTGTGTTGTGGATGGAGCGAGCGCGTGTGTGTTGTGGATGGAGCGAGCGTGAGTGTGTGTTGTGGATGGAGCGAGCGCGTGTGTGTTGTGGATGGAGCGAGCGCGTGTGTGTTGCGGATGGAGCGAGCGTGTGTGTGTGTGTGGATGGAGCGAGCGCGTGTGTGTTGTGGATGGAGCGAGCGTGTGTGTGTTGTGGATGGAGCGAGCGTGTGTGTGTTGTGGATGGAGCGAGCGCGTGTGTGTTGTGGATGGAGCGAGCGCTGTGTGTGTTGTGGATGGAGCGAGCGCGTGTGTGTTGTGGATGGAGCGAGCGTGTGTGTGTTGTGGATGTGTGTGTGTTGGGATGGA
>CM070824.1:46487487-46492487 GCA_036326025.1 Chrosomus eos | reverse complement strand
GGGCTAAACCAAAAACCACAAAGACAGGGGGAAACAAGATCACAAAAGATTAACAGAACACATCAAAACGTGACAGTACCTCCCCCCTCCCCGAAGGCGCGTCCTCGCGCCGTATAACATCCAAAGGGGTGGGAGGGTGGGCGCCCTGGAGGCTGACGAGGGCATGGTGCAGGTCCAGGAAGCCTCCAGGGCGGAGCAGGCTGTGGGCGTGGCCACGGCGGAGCAGGCTGTGGGCGTGGCCACGACGGTGCAGGCTGTGGGCGTGGCCAAGGCGGAGCAGGCTGTGGGCGTGGCCAAGGCGGAGCAGGCTGTGGGCGTGGCCACGACGGTGCAGGCTGTGGGCGTGGCCAAGGCGGAGCTGTCGGACCCTCGGGCGTCCAGGGCGGAGCTGTGGGACCCTCGGGCGTCCAGGGCGGTGCTGTGTGACCCTCGGGCGTCCAAGGCGGAGCTGTGGGACCCTCGGGCGTCCATGGCGGTGCAGACCCTTCAGGTGACCATGGCGGTGCAGACCCTTCAGGTGGCCATGGCGGTGCAGACCCTTCAGGTGGCCATGGCGGTGAGGACCCTTCAGGTGGCCACGGCGGTGAAGACCCTTCGGGTGGCCATGGCGGTATAGACCCTTCAGGTGGCCATGGCGGTGTTATCTTTTCGGGTCTCCGTGGATCTTTGGCCGGCCACGGCGAAGGCGTATGGCGCCCCCCCAAAATTTTCTTGGGGAGGACAGGCTCATGATCGGGAACTGACTTGACATCAACGGGCGCTGGGTCAACGGGTTCTGGGTCAACGGGCTCTGGGTCTGGCGCTGGGTCAACGGGCTCTGGCTCTGGCGCTGGGTCAATGGGCTCTGGCGCTGGGTCAACGGGCTCTGGCTCTGGGTCAACGGGCTCTGGGTCAGGGTCAACGGGCTCTGGCGCTGGCTCTGGGTCAACGGGCTCTGGCTCTGGCGCTGGGTCAACGGGCTCTGGCTCTGGCACTGGGTCAACGGGCTCTGGCTCTGAGTCAACGGGCTCTGGCTCTGGGTCAACGGGTTCTGGCTCTGGGTCAACGGGCTCTGGCTCTGGGTCAACGGGCTCTGGCTCTGGGTCAACGGGCTCTGGCTCTGGGTCAACGGGCTCTGGCTCTGGGTCAACGGGCTCTGGCTCTGGGTCAACGGGCTCTGGCTCTGGCGCTGGGTCAACGGGCTCTGGCTCTGGCTCTGGGTCAACGGGCTCCGTGCTGGATGGGACCAGCATATCAGGAAACTCTGGGCTGGACGGGACCAGCATATCAGGAAACTCGGGGCTGGACGGGACCAGCATATCAGGAAACTCGGGGCTGGACGGGACCAGCATATCAGGAAACTCGGGGCTGGACGGGACCAGCATATCAGGAAACTCGGGGCTGGGCTCAGGCTCTGGCGGGCAGGCGACGGGCTCAGGCTCTACTGGACTCGGGACCACCTGAACTCGGTCACATCCCCTACTACGACCTCCACGGGTCCCACGAAATATGGCCATCCGGGTTCCTACGAAGGCCTGCTTCCAGCTCTCCATTTTTTGTTCGGGTCGATCGTTCTGTCAGGGTTTGCTGTGCAGGTGCTGAAGACGAGGACACGGAATTTCCATATAATAGGTTTAATAAACAAAATGAAACTTCCAAAAATGAAACAAGAACAAAACTCCAGGAAATCAGGATTTACACACAACCACACATGGACGACGATCGACAAACACTCAGAAAACACAGGGCTTAAATACACTTGAAATGATTGAATGATTAACTGAACACAGGTGATAAAACTGAACACAAACGAGGAGCGGGAAAACTTAACAGGGCTAAACCAAAAACCACAAAGACAGGGGAAACAAGATCACAAAAGATTAACAGAACACATCAAAACGTGACAATTACTGGGTTTGTCTTGTATTTTTAATCAAATAAATGGAGCCTTGGTGAGCAGAAGAGACTTCTTTTAAAAACATTACAAATCTTACCGACCCCAAACGTTTGAACGGTACGGTAGTGTGTGTGTGTCTGACTGCTAGTTTCACTGCTTCTATTGTTCTCCTCATTTGTAAGTCGCTCTGGATAAAAGCGTCTGCTAAATGAATAAATGTAATGAGAGTCTCACCCATGCAGTTCTTCATCATCATGAATCCGCTCTCGTATCCGATGAAACACTCGCACTGAAAATCCCCAGCTGTGTTCACACACACGCCTTGACCACACAGATCCGGAGAGATGCGACACTCGTCGATATCTGTGAACAACACACACATATATACAGTGTATTAATATATTATATATATATATACACACAAAACAAGTGAAGACACAGTTCTTCACCGCTTGCTAAAGCATCTCGATCAGCCGTTCTTAAAACAACCAGAGGACCTCAAGATGACTTAAAATTATTTAAATTTAGACAAAAAAGCATGAAAATAAACTAATAATTAAGACCCTTCTTATTTTAATTCACCTCTTCAACAACTGTTTTTGTGTTTGAAGAACGAGGATTCTCACAGAAAACATGAACGTACGAAGAAGCCTCGTTTTAAAAGTGTGATTTCTAGACCTGGAAAAACTCAAAATACATAAAATCTTATTTGGCATAAGTATAAAAATATTGTAAGTTTGTAAGATTTTATGTATTTTGACTTTTTTTGGGTAAGTTACTCTTAAAAAAGTTATTACTAGCTACTAACTACATCTTCATCAGTGCAATTAGATTACTGTACTAATTTGTCTAAAAAGTATTGCGTTACTTATTACAAATTACCTCCTGAATATCATATTAACCTCGACCAGCTGAACAATACAAGGATAGACATGAAACTGCCTATTAATTAAAGAATATAATAAATAAATAATATAAAAGAGTATAAATTATTTATGAACTGAACAAACTATTTAAAGGGAGAAAGTAACATTAAAACATTCATTTCAGCATTAGAAGTTACATTTAGATGCTAAATCCACTGTTTTATATAGAATTGTTCTATAGTCTATACAGTATTTATAGCAAGTACATCAGAAATAACTGTAAGATGTTCATTTATCTCTGAACACTTTCTATTAGTAAATAAAATTTAAAAAGTTGTAAAAATAAAACTGTCATTACACATGATCAGGTTGTCTGTGTGTGTGTGTGTGTGTGTGTGTGTGTGTGTGTGTGTGTGTGTGTGTGTGTGTGTGTGTGTGTGTGTGTGTGTGTGTGTGTGTGTGTGTGTGTGTGTGTGTGCACCTGTGCAGTTCCTCTCGTCGGAGTCCAGAGCGAAGCCTCCGTCACACTTGCAGCGGAAGCTGCCGATGGTGTTCCTGCAGCGGCCGTTCGTGCACAAGCTGTGAATCATCTTACACTCGTTAATATCTGAGGAGAAGCAGAGATTAATGACGAGTCAGGACGAATGAATGAAAGCAGGAGCACACTAACAGTGGAGGATGAACTACACCAATCGAGGACTTGAATGAATGAATGAATGAATGAATGAATGAATGAATGAGGCATTTATATAGCGCTTTCATATGTACTACTGTACACCCAAAGCGCTTTACAATCATATCAGGGGTTCTCTCCTCAACCAGCACCAGTGTGCAGCATCCACTTGGATGATGCGACGGCAGCCACAGTACAACGGCGCCAGTGCGCTCACCACACACCAGCTATAGGTGGAGAGGAGAGAGAGTGATAGAGCCAATTCAGTGGATGGGGATTATAAGGAGGCCATGATTGGCAGGGGCCAATGGGTGGAATGTGGCCAGGACACGGGGTTACACCCCTACTCTTTACGAGAAGTGCCATGGGATTTTTAATGACCACAGAGAGTCAGGGCCTCGGTTTAACGTCTCATCCGAAGGACGGTGCTCTTTGAAAGTATAGTGTCCCCATCACTATACTGGGGCGTTAGGACCCACACAGACCACAGGGTGAGCGCCCCCTGCTGGCCTCTCTAACACCTCTTCCAGCAGCAACCTGGTTTTCTCAGAAGGTCTCCCATCCAGGTACTAACCGGGCTCAGCCCTGCTTAGCTTCAGTGGGCAACCAGTCTTGGGCTACAGGGTGATATGGCTGCTGGCATGACTTGAGTAAAAGTACTCTCACTCACTTACTCACTCACTCACTCACTCACTCACTCACTCACTCACTCACTCACTCACTCACTCACTCACTCACTCACACTCATTCACTCACTCACTCACTCACTCACTCACTCACTCACTCTCACTCTCACTCACTCACTCACTCTCACTCTCTCACTCACTCACTCACTCACTCACTCACTCACTCACTCACTCACACTCATTCACTCACTCACTCACTCACTCACTCACTCACTCACTCACTCACTCACTCACTCTCACTCTCACTCACTCACTCACTCTCACTCTCTCACTCACTCACTCACTCACTCACTCACTCACTCACTCACTCTCACTCTCTCACTCACTCACTCACTCACTCACTCTCACTCACTCACTCTCACTCACTCACTCACTCACTCTCACTCACTCACACACACACCTTTGAGGAAGGGCTTCCCGTTGAGGAAGTCTCTCTCACTCACTCTCACTCACTCACTCACTCACTCTCACTCTCACTCACTCACTCTCACTCACTCACTCACTCACTCACTCACTCACTCACTCACTCACTCACTCACTCACTCACTCACTCACTCACTCACTCTAACTCACTCACTCTAACTCACTCACACATACACCTTTGAGGAAGGGCTTCCCGTTGAGGAAGTCTCACTCACTCACTCACTCACTCACACTCACTCACTCACCGTTGAGGAAGTCTCTCTCTCACTCACTCACACACTCACTCATTCACTCACTCACTCACTCTCACTCTCACTCACTCACACACACACACACACCGTTGAGGAAGTCTCTCTCTCACTCACTCACACACTCTCACTCACTCACTCACTCACTCTCACTCACTCACTCACTTTCACACACACCTTTGAGGAAGGGCTTCCCGTTGAGGAAGTCTCTCTCTCTCACTCACTCAC
>CM070824.1:46474987-46484987 GCA_036326025.1 Chrosomus eos | reverse complement strand
CACACACACACACACTCACCCACACACAGCGTTCCTGAGCTGTCCAGTGAGCTTCCAGTTGAGCACAGGCACGCGAACGACCCAGGGCTGTTCTTACATTCGCCGTTCACACACGGGTTGGTTGAACACTCGTCGACGTCTGAACACACACACACACACACACACACACACACACACACACACACACACACACACACACACACACACACACATGATTACAGCATGTAAACGGCACTATAGACGAGAGCTGGATGAAAAACCGCCTCATATCAATGATTCATGTGAGAAATAAAGCACAGCAAAAATATAGTTCCTGTTTTCACTTAATGAACACCAGTGTTATTTTAGGCTACATTTTTTCATAGATTTATTTAAAAATATATATATTTTAAATTTTCATGTTAACTTTTTGTAATTTTTTTATGTGCTCTTGTGTCATTTTACTAGTTTAAAAAAAAAATATTGCTATTTGGGTTTAATTTATATGTATTGCAGTTTTTATTTATTTCCAGTTAATAATTTTAGTGTTTCAACTTAACCCTTTCACGCATAGTGGTCACGACAGTGGCTATTTAAAAAGCATTTTCTTGAATTTGCAAGGGATTTGATGGCAAAGTTGCACATCAATATCTTCAGTGGACCCTGGTGCATCATCCTATACATTGCAACCAAGTTGTAAGCCATTGTGTTTTGATTTTTCTCCCCTCCAAACCAAGATGGCCAATGGTCAGTCAGACATTACAAGTTGCTCCAGAATATCCCATTCCTTCTATCCTAGGAGTAGATAAAAAATATTGCAGCATCAAGCAATATCTAATGAGTCATATCACAGTAAAATTGTCCAAGTTTTGATTTTAGATTGGGAGAAAAATCTGATTAATCACCTGTCCACTACACTCACCTAAAGGATTATTAGGAACACCACACTAATACTGTGTTTGACCCCCTTTCGCCTTCAGAACTGCCTTAATTCTACGTGGCATTGATTCAACAAGGTGCTGAAAGCATTCTTTAGAAATGTTGGCCCATATTGATAGGATAGCATCTTGCAGTTGATGGAGATTTGTGGGATGCACATCCAGGGCACGAAGCTCCCGTTCCACCACATCCCAAAGATGCTCTATTGGGTCGAGATCTGGTGACAGTGAGGGCCATTTTAGTACAGTGAACTCACTGTCATGTTCAAGAAACCAATTTGAAATGATTCGAGCTTTGTGACATGGTGCATTATCCTGCTGGAAGTAGCCATCAGAGGATGGGCACATGGTGGCCATAAAGGGATGGACATGGTCAGAAACAATGCTCAGGTAGGCCGTGGCATTTAAACGATGCCCAATCGGCACTAAGGGGCCTAAAGTGTGCCAAGAAAACATCCCCCACACCATTACACCACCACCACCAGCCTGCACAGTGGTAACAAGGCATGATGGATCCATGTTCTAATTCTGTTTACACCAAATTCTGACTCTACAATCTGAATGTCTCAACAGAAATCGAGACTCATCAGACCAGGCAACATTTTTCCAGTCTTCAACTGTCCAATTTTGGTGAGCTCTTGCAAATTGTAGCCTCTTTTTCCTATTTGTAGTGGAGATGAGTGGTACCCGGTGGGGTCTTCTGCTGTTGTAGCCCATCCGCCTCAAGGTTGTGCGTGTTGTGGCTTCACAAATGCTTTACTGCATACCTGGGTTGTAACGAGTGGTTATTTCAGTCAAAGTTGCTCTTCTATTAGCTTGAATCAGTCGGCCCATTCTCCTCTGACCTCTAGCATCATCAAGGCATTTTCGCCCACAGGACTGCCGCATACTGGATGTTTTTCCCTTTTCACACCATTCTTTGTGAAACCTAGAAATGGTTGTGCGTGAAAATCCCAGTAACTGAGCAGATTGTGAAATACTCAGACCGGCCCGTCTGGCACCAACAACCATGCCACGCTCAAAATTGCTTAAATCACCTTTCTTTCCCATTCTGACATTCAGTTTGGAGTTCAGGAGATTGTCTTGACCAGGACCACACCCCTAAATGCATTGAAGCAACTGCCATGTGATTGGTTGATTAGATAATTGCATTAATGAGAAATTGAACGGGTGTTCCTAATAATCCTTTAGGTGAGTGTATAGTGGACCTCATGCATCAATGGCTATATTTCAGCTACAATTCATACTTAAACTGTGAATATTGTTTTTGAAAATACTTAATCTACAGTGACTTCTTTTGATTGTAAATAAATGTATTTGTATTATTAGAATGTAATTTTCATTGACATCGAAAAAAGTTATGTAATTACATAATTTATGTGACTTGTAATGCATTACTTTACTCATTTCATCAAAAAAGTAATCTAATTACATAATGCATTACTTCTTAGATCAAAAAGTAATCTGATTACGTAATGAATGTTGCTTGTAATGCATTTATTTTCTCGTAACATCAAAAAGTAATCTGATTACGTAATGCATGTTACTTGTAATGCGTTCCTGACACTATTGAATAATTTCTGTTTATATGCACATAGAGTTCATAATATATATATAATATATATATATATATATATATATATATATATATATATATATATATATATGAATAATACAGTTCTTTCTCATTAAACATTTTGTATACAATAATTTTATGATATTATTTATTTAAATAATTATAACAATTATTAATTAATATATATAATTGTATACATTTATTTATTATATTATATTATATTACACTTTATTGCCAAGGCAACATTTCAAATGTTAGTATAGTTTCGGTTTTTAAACTCATATTTTAATTTTATTCATATATGCACAAACAGAATAATATCTCTAATAATCAAATATATATATATATAATTTGATACAATAATTGTATTATATGGAGATATATCTCATCATCTGCAGTGTGTGTTAGTGCCGTGACCCACCTTCACACACCTCTGTCTCGGGATGGAAAGTGAAGCCCTTCGGACAGTGACACGTGAAGCTGCCAGGTGTGTTCCTGCACAGGCCGTTCTCACACAGGTGTGTGTTCATAATGCACTCGTCCACGTCTGAAACACACACACACACACACACACAGTGGTGACGCAGACGTCTCGTGTTTGCGACGCTAACGCCCGCACAGATACTGACCCACGCAGGTCTTCCCGCTGATGTCCACCTCGAAGCCCAGATTGCAGTTACACTTGTATGTTCTGAGCATGTTCTCCACACACGCCGTTCTGACAGATGTCAAGTTCCAGCGCATCACTCGTTTATATCTGAGAGAGAGACATTCACAATACAACTCGTTACAAAGCAGCTTTAAAGAAATGCAAATTTCAATTTAGAGTGATCTGTTATCTGACTCTTTAGTTAATGCCCATTTGTCAGAAATGTACAGGTCTAAGATAATAGAAATCATCATAGCTTACATCATGTAATCATTTTAGCAGAAACAATGAGCTCATTAAAGTAATTATTTGTTGTGATCAAATTACAGTAAACATACATATGCATAACATACATGGTGAGTCTCACAAAGAATATAACCACTCATAAATATTAATATCTATAGCTATGAATCATTAGTACTATATAATATTATACAGATTAAATTATATAATTTGATTTATATTTATATATGTGTGTGTGTGTGTGTGTGTGTGTGTGTGTGTGTGTGTGTGTTGTGTGTGTGTGTGTGTGTGGCCGTACCTCTGCCATCAGTCGTAGTTCCTGGGCCGTGACTGCACAGAGCCGAAAACTCAGCTGGAACATAAACACACAGTTTAGCAATGTGCTTTCAGATGCCAGAGAACATGTCTGCAGTGAGAGTGTGTGTGTGTGTGTGTGTGTGCGTAAGGCTTGAGTCACACAAACACACTCAGCAGGCTCAATCTCAGACATGTGTTGAACCTCTAAAGAAGCTGATGTCATCCACGATGTCATCGAATCCAGAGGCGCGGAGTGATGTGTCAGAGCTGCTGTTGCGGACTGAAACTAGTGCAGAGTCATGCTAGATCTCTGTGTGTGTGTGTGTGTGTGTGTGTGTGTGTGTGTGTGTGTGTGTGTGTGTGTGTGTGTGTGTGTGTGTGTGTGTGTGTGTGTGTGTGTGTGTGTGTTTGTGTGATGAGTAAGTTTAGGGGTCGGGTTAGTGTGTGTGTGTGTGTGTGCGTGTGTGTGTGTATGTGTGTGTGTGTGTGTGTGTGTGTGTGTGTTTGTGTGATGAGTAAGTTTAGGGGTCGGGTTAGTGTGTGTCTGTGTGTGTGTGTTGAAATTCCGGGTTTCGCGTCCCTACCCGAAATGATAAAATAAAATAAAATTCTGCATCAAATTTATAGGCAAGACAAGTAGTTTGTTTAGGCATGGTTTGTAGCGAATTACAAACCTGCGCACACATATTCAAACGCACATAACTATAGAATAAATTATTAATGCGCATGTGAACGCCATCAGCGCTTATCACAGGTTTGCATTTAGGGAGAATGGCGTCGTCTTAGCGGCCCCTAATTCAATAAAAAATTATCATTTCGACGGAAGTGAATCAATCAAAACTAACTTTAGCTGGAAACAACATTATTCAATAACCGCTATAAAACCACACCAATCTCTGTTACCTTAAATTGTATGTTTATCTCTGTAAAGCTGCTTTGAAACAATCTACATTGTTAAAAGCGCTATATAAATGAAGATGACTTGACTTGACTTGACTTGTGTGAGTGATGAGTGTGTGTGTGTGTGTGTGTGTGTGTGTGTGTGTGTGTGTGTGTGTGTGTGTGTGTGTGTGTGTGTGTGTGTGTGTAAGTGAGTGATGAGTGATGAGTGATGTGTGTGTGTGTGTGTGTGTGTGTGTGTGTGTGTGTGTGTGTGTGTGTGTGTGTAAGTGATGAGTGATGAGTGTGTGTGTGTGTGTGTGTGTGTGTGTGTGTGTGTACCTGAGTTGAGCGGTGGGCACGGTTGGCACGGCTCTCCGAAGGCGTACTCCAAGTTGGCGCAGCAACATTCAGATTTGGTCACAGCGCCGAAGAACGGTCGCACACACTGACCGCGTTTATACCCGCCGTAACACGTGCTGCGCATGTGTGTGTCTGCAGGAGAACAAACTCGTCCTCACATCAGTCATCAAGACCTCCGTCCAGAGACGGGACACATGCTCATTTCAACAACAACAACATGCCGTGATAAACAGCGATTGACTAAATGACTGCAGAACACGAAGAAAAATAAGCAAAACTCTTAAAGAAGCCATTTTATGCTTGATGTTGTTTAAGGCTCTACTAGAGCAGGTTTTCCTGCTTGAATGTTGATTATTTTCCTCATATTCTCCATTGTTGCGGCTCCTCTCTTCCCAGTCTGTCAGTAACGCTCTGTTTACTTCCATCTCTATGAAGCCCCTCCTTCTGAAAAAGCACACTGTGCTCTGATTGGTCGGCTGGATCAGTGTGTTGTGATTGGTCGAGCGCTTCAAGTGTGTTTGGGAAATGTCTCGCCCCTTACCATAACCGCCAGTTTAACACACTACGTATGAATTATTTAAATAAGGAATATTGTCGTTGTGTTGCTTCGCTGCGCTTAAAATTTAAAAGAAATGTCTTTTCATTTCATAGTAGGCCTATGTATTTATACTGTTTTTCATGAATGTGAATCATGACCGTTGGTCTTCTGCCGTTAGTCTGAACGTCTGGCTACGCGAGACTATGAATGTTTATTTTGAATGTCTACCAAGCTAGTGAAGCTATTGGTTTATTTACAGGTTCTGTACTGGTGCACAATTATTTAATAAATAATTCACTACATTTTTGTCTGTATATTGTTTTACAAAGTTAGGAAAGTTATGTTTATTGATGCCTGTCACAAAAGAATAATCACAGTCTCTTCCCCACAGTAAGGCATACAGATTCAGTTAATATGGTAATTCAGAACGTTTTTTTACTATTATTTTAGTATCGGCTTGATACTGAATCCCAGGTATCGGAATCGGTATTGGAGGCAAAAAAGGAGGATCTGACCACCCCAATTTTCAACACACTACTAACTAACTCAACCAGGCCCGCCCCTTTATTCTGCGTATGAATTATTTAAATGAGGAATATTGTGAAAAAGTCAGAATTGTGAGGAAAAAGTCAGAATTGTGAGGAAAAAGTCAGAATTGTTAGCCTGGCTAATGCCAGACCCAATTCTCGTTGAGACTTGGGTCTGGGAACCACATGTAAATTTTCTGGTATTTGAGGCGTGGTTTACGAATGCCCGGCTCCGTTTATTGGGTGCTAAGAATGTCTATCAAATGCGACTGTACGTAGCTCATAGCCAATCATTTCAATTATACCAGATGACGTATGTAGAGCGACAGAAATTAGACAAGGAAGAAGACGATGGGTAAGATATTTTTGTGTAAACAATGACGTTCAGTGACTGTTGCTGTTTGTATAGCTTCGCGTCTGCTACCATGTTGAATCCATAGAAATATACAAACTGCTTCGGTGTGTCACATAGATGTCGTCATCGTCTTGCTGCTCCCTCCCCGTTCTGTGATTGGTTCCCTAAATGAGGCGAAAATCTGGACCATGGTATCCATACTGCCTTTCAGCGTGAATAAAATCGCGCTGCGGGAAGGCAGCATGGGGAAACCCAGACTACAGAATTGTGAGGAAAAAGTCAGAATTGTGAGGAAAAAAGTCAAAATTGCGAGAAAAAAGTCAATTTACGAGAAAAAAGTCAAAATTGCGAGAAAAAACTCAAAATTGTGAAAACAGAATTGCGAAAAAAAAGTCAGAATTGCGAGGAAAAAAAGTCACAATTGCGAGAAAAAAGTCAGAATTGTGAGGAAAAAAAGTCAGAATTGCGAGTAAAAAGTCAGAATTGCGAAAAAAAAGTCAGAATTGCGAGAAAAAAGTCAGAATTGCGAGGAAAAAAAGTCAGAATTGCGAGGAAAAAAAGTCAGAATTGGGAGAAAAAAGTCTGAATTGTGAGAAACAAACTATCTCAACCAGGCCCGCCCCTTTATTCTGCGTATGAATTATTTAAATGAGGAATATTGTGAAAAAGTCAGAATTGCGAGAAAAAAATCTGAATTGTGAGGAAAAAAGTCCGAATTGTGAGAAAAAAGTCCGAAATGCAAGAAAAAAGTCAAAATTACGAGAAAAAAGTTTGAATTGTGAGGGGAAAAAGAATTGAGGAAAAAAGTTATAATTGCGAGAAAAAAAGTCAGAATTGTGAGGAAAAAGTCAAAATTGCGAGAAACAAACTAACTCAACCAGGCCCCGCCCCTTTATTCCACGTATGAATTATTTAAATGAGGAATATTGTGACGTGTTCCCGGAAGAAACTCGAGACTTTCAGGAGTTCAGAAACACTGACACTGATATAGAGAAGAACTGGAGCTTTCTCATGTTCAAACAGCAACACTACACACTGAAGAAACATGAAGATGGAGAAAAGCATCACAGAATCTGAACACACACATGCGGTTGCGCTCACCTACGCACACGCGCCCGTCCAGTCCCACGGCGAGTCCCGGCATACACTCGCACCGGAACGAGCCCTCCGTGTTCACGCAGCGACCGTTCATACACATGCCGGGAACATCACACTCGTCCACATCTGACACAAACACACACATGACACACTACATGAGCAATACATCCTCAAACCCTCATCCTTCCCTCACGGGTCAAAATTATTGCCCAAGCCCTAAAATTATACTCTTTTTTTTTTGTCCAGAAAGCTTATTTTATTTAATTTTGATAATATTTGTCTATTTTTGAATGCATTTTTTTTATTTACCTTTAAATTAGAAGTAAATAAAATATAAAATAAATAATAAATAAATAGTAAATAAATAATAAATAAATAGTAAAGCACATTCCTCACATTCTTTCAACTTAAATTCAAAATAACTCACAATTTCATGCATAACCCTTTTAATTCAGCTCAAAATATCTAATAAAGCTTTTAGAACCTTTATTTTTAAGAGTTCGGCTCTTTAATACACAATACAAATGATCAACAAACACATTAAAGTGTCATATATGAGGATATTCAGTTTGATCTCTGGATCTGAATCACTGTCTGCTTTCATTGTATAAAACTGAGCTGCTAAACATCTGCTTTTGTGAGTCCATGAAGTCAAAACTTTGATTTCAGGGTGAACCACTAACAACAATGTGTGTGTGTGTGTGTGTGTGTGTGTGTGTGTGTGTGTGTGTGTGTGTGTGTGTGTGTGTGTGTGTGTGTGTGTGTGTGTGTTACCCATAATTCATCTGAACCCAGACTCTCACTCTCAGAGCTCAAGCTGAGCATAATCAGTGTGATCAACAGTGTCTGTGTGTGTGTGTGTGTGTGTGTGTGTGTGTGTTTCCTGAGTGCTAGACCTGTTCCTCTTGAGACTATACAAATCAGTAATGAGCAAATACATCATATGCATGACTTCAGAGTGTGTGAGTGTGTGTGTGTGTGTGTGTGTGTGTGTGTGTGTGTGTGTGTGTGTGTGTGTGTGTGTGTGTGTGTGTGTGTGTGTGTGTGTGTGTGTTGTGTGTGTGTTCAGGATTGTCTCCGCTTATGATGGCCAAATATGTGAAAAGTTCCTCAGATGATGTTCTGATTCAGACGAAATAATGTCAGCAGGTTTGTGTGACGATTTAGAGCTGGTTAGTAATAGAGTGTGTGTGTGTGTGTGTGTGTGTGTGTGTGTGTGTGTGTGTGTGTGTGTGTGTGTGTGTGTGTGTGTGTGTGTGTGTGTGTGTGTGTGTGTGTGTGTGTGTGTGTGTGTGTGTGTGTGTTCACTTACCCACACAGAATCGGCCAGTGCCATCCAACAAGTATCCAGGTTTACAGATGCACTTGAAGCTGCCGTCCTCATTAATGCACATGCCGTTCAGACAGATGTTCCTAATCAAACACTCATCAGTGTCTAAAACACACACACACACACACAAACACGACCAACACTTAAACAGGGTTTATAAAGGCACATCTTCATGAACATGGACTTCTTTGACTTTGTTCCCACGTTCTCTTCATCTTTGGTAGAATATAAACAGAATATAAGAATACAAACTAAGAACAGAATGTCTATGTAATGTGATTATATTAATTCCTACAATACAAATTAAATAAATACAGCCTTTATCCAACGCTTTATTACATTACCAAACCTTATTTTTCTAAAAACTAAATTCAAGCGGTTAAAGGACCTTGTCATTTACATCAACTCTAAAGGTGATGATACACAGGGCAACTTTTTGAGCAATGTTGCTGGGCAATCTTTCCGAGCGATTGTTGCTTGGGCAATTTCCCATTGAAAATGGGCAGTACATTTCTATCTGGATAGTTTAGATCGGTCGTGGGCCCTGAGTCTCATCTGGTTGCCCGTTGACAGCAACATTGCCCAACAACATTGCTCAAAAAGTTGCCTGTGTATCATCACCTTAACTCCTCCCCTGAAAACAGACCACACCCACTCTGACTCCAATCTTTAGTTAAACCCCGCCCCTCAGAATGACCCCTCCCACTCAGACTCCACCCAATGCCTAATTGACCCTTTGCAGGGAGTTTGATTGACAGGCGATCTGACCAATCATAATCCGCCATTTCTGTCCGATAAAGCAGTCAGGAGAGTTAGTAGATTAACGTTGGTGGATTTAAACATGAAAAACGGAGTGTAATGGCGTCTTTCCGCGGTTAAAACAACATTCCTTCTGATGTTCATTCATGTTTATTTGATGCTATAAATGAACTAGAAGGACGAGATGATCGGTTCACGAGCGGCTCTAGCGATCTGTCAGACACAATAAAGAGCCACAAAACAGAATTTATCGTTTAATTTTCTTTAAAAAATGACCAAACGTTTAGTTGTCAGTGTCCCCTCTGCTCCGCGATGTATTCTATTTTTCACTGCGTGAGAACATGATGTGGCGATTACTGTTGCTTGTCGGACATAGCAACAGTAACTAAAGGGGGCGGGTCTTCGCGAGCGGTCAATTGCGCACATTGCTCAGTTTAGAGCTCATATTTACATATGGGGATGTTGAGAT
>CM070824.1:46459987-46469987 GCA_036326025.1 Chrosomus eos | reverse complement strand
TGCAAATAGAAAAAAAAGCATGCAAATAGAAAAAAAACACCC
This sequence comes from Chrosomus eos, assembly GCA_036326025.1. NCBI lineage: Eukaryota > Metazoa > Chordata > Actinopteri > Cypriniformes > Leuciscidae > Chrosomus > Chrosomus eos. The sequence continues at coordinate 46,469,945 of CM070824.1, read as the reverse complement.
GCAAATTAAGAAAACATCTTCATCAGTTTCACAACACACAGTGTGCTCAAATACTCAACAACAAACCAAATACAGAAACGCGATGCAAAAGCTCACAAACCAACCAAATACAGAAACGCGCTGCAAAAGCTCACAAACAACCAAAACAGAAACGCTGCAAGTAACACAGCCCACAACGGAAATGTTTCCGGGGAACCAAATAAGTGACGGACTGACTGGGACGTGATAGACAGGACGTGTTACAGCAAAGAACGGTTATTGGGGACAAGAAGTGAAAGCGTATATATTTTTTATATAAATTAAACTATAATTTTTAAAATAATATTGTAATATATTGTATATATAAACAATATTATAATATAGTGTAATATTATACTTTTTTATAGTTCTTCTATACTCTTTGCTTACAGCTCAAAATTCTACTTTATTTTATTTTATAAAAAAAAATAAAAATTCCCCGCAAAACACTCAGAGATTCATTTTTTATGACATACAACTTGTATACAGTATACAAAATGTATTAACAATATGTTCAATGTCATCATAATACAAATGAGAAAAGAACTATGAGCTGAAAACTAAAATATAAATAAAAAAGATAGAGAAGACGAACATGAAGGCAAGATATTAATCTATACATCAGTTACACTATACAAATTGTTTCATGTTATGTTTAAATTTTCATAAAGAAAAGTTTCATAAGAAATGTTAGTTAATGTAGGGTCCAACGTTTTAAAGTTGAGACACTGACACACATAACGGATATAAATGCATATTGTAACATTTATTTTTTGTAAAGTAAAAATAATTAAATACATTTATTTGCAACCGTTATGTTAACAGCATTATATTTCTGTCGTCAGAACAGCTGATGGACAACTGCTGCGTTGTCATGGGAACATCCCAGGTGAAAATAATTACGTTGGAAATTACGTTGTCTTTCGTTGCTCCCTTCATCAAGTGCGTTCCAAACGGCTGTATAAATGGCACACTAGTGCCATGCTCACTCCAAAGTCCCACTTGAAGAGCTCTGCCATCTGCCCTTCGAAGGGAGTAGGGCATAGGGATGCTCACGAGCAATAAGCACGTCCCAGCCAGGTCCGTCACTTATTTGGTTCCCCGGAAACATTTCCGTTGTGGTCTGTGTTACTTGCAGCGTTTATGTATTTGGTTGTGTTGTGAGCTTTTGCAGCGCGTTTCTGTATTTGGTTGTGTTGTGAGCTTTTGCAGCGCGTTTCTGTATTTGGTTGTGTTGTGAGCTTTTGCAGCGCGTTTCTCTATTTGGTTGTGTTGTGAGTATTTGGAGCACACGTGTGTTGTGAAACTGATGAAGATGTTTTCTTAATTTGCGGGTGTTTTTTTTTTTATTTTGCATGCGTTTTTCTGTTTGCATACGTTTTTTTCTAATTGCATGCGTCTTCTTTAGCTTGCAGCACGTTGAGCTCTCTCGGCCTCCGTAGAAATTTGGGAAATTCGCTTCCCATTAATTTCCAATGCGCTAATTCTTGACCGCGAGGAGCACGAGTGTGACTATTTTTTTCAGAACCATTAAACCTTTTCAAATCACATCCATGATTGTTTGTTTGTTTGTGTGTGTGTGTGTGTGTGTGTGTGTGTGTGTGTGTGTGTGTGTGTGTGTGTGTGTGTGTGTGTGTGTGTGTGTGTGTGTGTGTGTGTGTGTGTGTGTGCACAGCAAGTGCCAAAACCTTTACCTAGTTTCGTACCATTTTAACAAAGTAAAAAATTCTACGAAAAACAAAACGTTAAATTTATCGGTCAAAAATGACTGAACAACACAAGAGTGTTAAACATGTTACATGATTTCTGTATCGTAATCATTATTTATTATCAGCTTTTTCTCTCTGTATTGCTTGTTCAAATGCTATTTCAATAGTTCAATTGATAAACTGTTTACTACAGTGTTTTAATGACAATAGAAATGCAAAATATGCTTTTCTTACTTAGTATTTTTATCTTGTTTCCAGTCCAAATATCAAAAAATACTTTAAATAAAGACGCATTTACTAGATGAGTAAAAGGCCATAAGATGTTATGACTTGTTTTGGGGAAATAAATGCAAATTAAGTGAGTTTTTGCTTAAAACAAGAAAAATTATCTGCAAATGGGATAAGAAAAATAATCTTGTTTCGGTTTGAATTAATAATATTTCTTTTATCCCATTTTTTTAAGCATCAACTCACTTAATTTTGATTAATTCCCCTAGAAAACAGGATATAATATCTTGGGTAATCTTGGGTAAATAAAGCTGCTAATGAAGCTCACTGAGATCTTATCTTCAGAGATGAAAGGAAACTGACGGTCATGTTACGTGTTAGAGCGTGTTTTGTGGCGTCACCTGTTCCGCGGATGGGACACATCTCTGGGACGGTGGACCCGGACCAGCATCCTCGGTTCTCACAGCAGCACTGGCTCTTCGGCATGCGCTGCGGCAGCAGGTTAGCACAGCGCCCGCTCACTATGTTAGCGTAGCAGAACCCTGTGCGGGAATCTGGAGCAGAACACACATGTTCACACTGCAGGTCAATCCAGAGTCACTCCACTTATGAGGGTGTCACTCGGTTCTGTTACATTTCTAAACCTACCCATCACACACACACACACTAACCCGACCCCTAAACCTACCCATCACACACACACACACACTTAACCCGACCCCTAAACCTACCCATCACACACACACACTAACCCTACCCCTAAACCTACCGATCACACACACACACACACACACTAACCCGACCCCTAAACCTACCCATCACACACACACACACACACACACACACACACACACACACACACACACACACACACACACACACTAACCTGACCCTAACCCTACCATCACACACCCCAACACTAACCCGACCCCTAACCTACCCATCACACACACACACACACTAACCCGACCCCTAAACCTACCCATCACACACACACACTAACCCTACCCCTAAACCTACCCATCACACACACACACACACTAACCCACCCTAAACCTACCATCACACACACACACACACACTAACCCTACCCCTAAACCTACCCATCACACACACACACACACACACACACACACACACCACTAACCTACCCCTAAACCTACCCATCACACACACACACACACTAACCCGACCCCTAAACCTACCCATCACACACACACACCAAGGTTATTTTCGTAAACGAAAACTGAAACTAAGACTAAAACTATTGGTCAAAAAACATTTTCGTAAACTGAAATAAAATTAAAAAAATTAATAATAAATGAAAAACTAAAACTAAACGAAACTAACAACAGTTACTGAAAAACTAACTGAAATAAAATAATAATTATCAAAAATAAATAATCGTTTTCGTGATTAATAAGCTCTTGACTTCAGCGGAAAAATCTGACCTGTGGCTGTTTCAGGAATTGCCTGATTTGGCGCTTCATACGCGTGAAGTTGCTGAGGCGATTAACCGCTGTCCTGTGACGAGCTCAATGAAGGACCGTAACGTAGAACACATCGCTATAGTGCTAAGCGGCTGTTCATAAAGGATGCATCTTTTGTGGTGGAATGGGAAATAAAGGTAATAAGACGCAAGTTGGATTTCTTTTAACTCGATCGCAGCATTTTTAGAATGCCGTTTCATTTGCGAGACGCGGGTGCAACACCAAAACAAGTTCGTCAAGCATCAAAAAACTTTAATGTTCTAGGCTACTGTATGTTTGAGATGTCATGTTTTCATGAAGGTTGAAAGGCTGAAAGGTGCTGTTATTATCATCTTTGTTTTTACAAAACATTTACTGCTAATAATATTATTATCCTTGTGGAGACATTTCCCCCGCAATGTAGGCTATGGAATACTAAAGACACGACGCACACATTCACAAGCGCGCGCGTACGTACGCACGCACACACACACACAGAGACACAATGAGACACACTCTATCTTTGTGGGGACTCTCCATAACCTCTTAATGGTTTTTATACTGTACAAACTGTATATTCTACCCCCTTATACTAACCCTACCCCTAAACCTCCATCACACACACACACACAACACACACACACCCCACACACACACACACACTAACCCTACTTCTAAACCTACCCATCTCACACACACACACACACAATAAAGGCCTCATTATGCTTCTGCGTCAACTCCACGGCGTAGCTTCGTCGTCACTCCTACGGCGTCGTTGCCGTTTTATGGTTCTGAGTCAGGTTGCGTTGCATCGCGGTGCATCTGACCAATCACAGCCCTTGCGGTCTGCGTCGCCTCGACACGTAGTTACAATTTTTTGGAGGTGCACGTCAAGCTACGGCGTAGGGGTTGGAGAGGGGTTCGCGGGTGACGCAGAGGGGTCTGCGAGGGTACGCCGTCGTTTCGAAGCAGAAGCATAAAACAGGCTTTACCCTACTTCTAAACCTACCCATCTCAACACACACACACACACACCCTCTATCTTTGTGGGGACTCTCCATAACCTCTTAATGGTTTTTATACTGTACAAACTGTATATTCTACCCCCTTATACTAACCCTACCCCTAAACCTCCATCACCACACACACACACACACACACACACACACACACACACACACACACACACACCCTACCCTAAACCTACATCTCACACACACACACACACACACACACACACACACACACACACACACACACACACACACACACACACACACACACACACACACACACACACACACACACACACCACACTAACCCTACCCCTAAACCACAACTGTCTGCATTTTTACATAAAAAAAAACTAATTCTGTATGATTTATAAGCTTGTTTCACACACTCACTCACTCTGTGTATGGTTTTTAACGTAATGGTCTCCTTGCACTGATGAGTTAGTATGTTTCATCTTTTTGGTTTGAGATTGAACAAAGCACCAAATAAATGGAACTTAAAAGTACACAAGAACATTTATTTTATATTTATTATTAAGATGTCTGCACAAGAGTTAACTGTAATCTGTGCAAACATTACACTTAAATGAAACTTCTCATTTTGGTCTACACTGGAAGTTTACTGCTTGCTCTGCTAAACTATAATTACTAAAACTAAAACTTAAACTAAATAAAATAAAAACTAAATAGAAACATGTTTGCAAAACAAAAACTAAACTAAAACGAACAAAACCATTAATGAAACTAACTAAAACTAAACTGAAATTTAAAGCAAAATTGAAAACGATATTAAAACTAAACTAATTTAAAAAAGCAAAACTATAATAACCTTGACACACACACTAACCCGACCCCTAAACCTACCCATCACACACACACACACTAACCCGACCCCTAAACCTACCCATCACACACACACACACACACACACACACACACACTAACCCGACCCCTAAACCTACCCATCACACGCACACACACTAACCCGACCCCTAAACCTACCCATCACACACACACACACTAACCCTACCACTAAACCTAACCCTCACACACACACACACACACACACACACACACTAACCTGACCCCTAAACCTATCCATCACTCACACACACACACAAACACACACACACACAGACGCACTCTCTCACATACACACTAACTCGATCCCTAAACCTACCCATCACACCCACACACACAAACACACACACATACACACACACACACACACACACACACACACACCACTAAACCTAATCATCACACACACACACACACTAACCCGACTCCTAAACTACTCTACCACACATCACACACACACACACACACACACACACACACACACACACACACACACACACACACACACACACACACAACACTCTCTCTCTCTCACACACTCACACACACACTGACCCGCCCCTTAAACCTACCCATCACACACGCACGAAAGGAAAACACACACACACACACACACTAAACATTCCCATCACACAAAACTTTCTGCATTTTTACATTTTCAAAAAAACTGTATGATTTATAAGCTTGTTTCCTCAGTTTAGGTCCACAGTGACCCAAGTCCCCAGGAGTGTGTGTGCATTCAGGTTTAAGTCCCTACCGGGATAGAAAAACATGTACACACACACACACACACACACAGTGTGACGGCGCAGTCACGTATAATGACGGAGCATCTCCAGCTGCTGGAGTGTGAGCGAGTGATGATGGAGGAGGAGAGAGGGATGTTTGGCTCAGGAAACGAGTGGATCGAGTCATAGCACACATTCCTTCCACACAGAACCGCAGCCAACACACACACACACACACACACACGAGACGTCCTCCATCACACACACACACACACACACACACACACACACACACACACACACGAGACGTCCTCCATCACACACAACCACTTATTTACACTCTTTCATGTAATAATTCATCAGTTTCTGTTTAATGTGCTTTACTGGCCTGATGTATAACTGTACGTATGTTCTGCCACAGTGAGCTAAAGTCAAAACCCGGTTAACGCTAGCAGGGTTTGATGAAAAGCTAATAGTAGATCATTCATAAAAATTTAAAATGACAATATATAATTTTTAAATAAAAGGGAATCAAAATAGAACACTTACAAAAACGATTTAAATGATAAAAATGTAAAATAAAAAAGATATAAAAAAAACCTAAAATAAAACACTTTCTAAAAATTAATGAAATCATAAAAATGTAAAATGAAAATAAATTATTTTGAAATAAAAACAATTAAAATAAATACTTGGTAAAAATGTATTAAATCATAAAAAGTCAAATGAAAATAAATTATTTTAAAATGAAAACAAATAAAATAAAATAAATATAAATTAAATTCTGAAAATGTAAAATGAAAATAAATAGTTTATAATTTAAAACAAACAAAAGAAAACAATTACAAAACAATTAATTAATAAATTAATTAAAATAAATTAATAGTTTAAAAACAATCAATCAAAATAAAACACTTATTCAAAATTAATTAACTCATAAATATGTACTGCGTCTATAATAAATAAGATATGTTTATTTTAAAATAAATAAAATCAAAACAAAAGAATCACTAAAAATTAAAACTAAATAAGATGAAATATTTTATTTGTTTACCTTCATGTCATGTGACCATTAAATGACATCAGAGAACTACGGTCAAAGTGTTGTTAAATTATTAAAGTATTACTTTGAAACTCAGGGGGATATTTTAGGTATCAAAGACGTTCACGTTCAAAGACGTGAGAAACACGTTTGGGAATCCCTGAACTACAGCAATGTGACGTTTTTCTGAGCGAAAAGAGGCGTTTGGTTTGACATCTGAGCGTGAGATTGCAGTGGATTGTGGGGGACTCACCGATGCAGCGCGAGCCGTCCAGCGCCGTGTCGAAGCCCACGGGACACCTGCAGAAGTAGCTCCCGATGGTGTTGGAGCACTGCCCTCCGCTGCACAGGCCCGGTGTGTGTGAGCACTCGTCCACGTCTGAGACACACAACACAGCACACACCAGTTACAGCAACACCTCACCTGATCATACACTCACACACCAGTTACAGCAACACCTCACCTGATCATACACTCACACACCAGTTACAGCAACACCTCACCTGATCATACACTCACACACCAGTTACAGCAACACCTCACCTGATCATACGCTCACCAGCTTCTGATAATGACTGCGCAGAAACCGCTGTCTACACCTCTGCTCAGAAGTTTGGGGGCTTTTTTTAACGATTTTTGAAATCAGATTTTTTTTGTGTTTCTGAAAGAGTCTCTTCTGCTCACAGAGGCTGCATTAATATGATCAAAAATACTGTAAAATGGAATTACAGTTTAAAATAGCTGTGAATATATAGTAAAGTGTAATTTATTCCTGTGATCAAAGCTGAATTTATCATCATTACTCCAGTCTTCAGTGTCACATGATCCTTCAGAAATCACTATAATATGCGTATCTGATGCTCAAGAAACATTTATGATTATTATCAGTGTTAAAAACACTTCATATTTTTGTGGAAACTGTGATACATTTTATTTTTAAGGATTCTTTGATGAATAGAAAGCTCAAAAGAACAGCATTTATTTGAAATAGAATTTTTTGCAACATTTTAAATGTCTTTACTGTCACTTTTGATCAACTAATGTGTCTTTGATTAATAAAAGTATTCATTTCTTTTAAAAATTTATTGAAAACACTTTTGAACGGTAGTGTTTATGATGTTGTATAAACAAATCGATTAAAAAAAATACATATAAAGATATTTTTATCTTTAATGACAAGTACTTTAAAAAAGACTGGTTAGGCCGGTAAGTGAAGGACGGTTTATCTGAGAAACACTAAACAGGAGTGTGTCCATTTTCACTCGGTGCTTTCCAGGGTTCTGGAACTTTATTTCTAGGTCCGGGGCGGGCACACACACACACACACACACACACACACACACACACACACACACACACACACACACACACACACACACACACACACACACACACACACACACAGTCCTACTCGCACTCACTCATACTCACACACACACACACACACACACACACACACACACACATTCCTACTCGCACTCACTCATACTCACACACACACTCACTCACTCACTCACTCTCACATACACATACACATACTAGGGCTGCATCTAACGATAATTTTTGTTGTCGATTAATCTATCGATTATTTCTTCGATTAGTTGACTAATCTAACGATTATTTTTCCCGATTAATCTAATGGTTATTTTTTGGATTAACTGATTTATCCATTGGCAAACTTCCCAATATATAAGTACAACTTCTACCATTAGTATTTCAAACTTTTATTAATTAATTTTCTGGAAAATACTTTAAAATTTCCCACTATAAAAATAAAGTGGCAGACTGCCAAACACTGTGCAAAAAAAAAAAAAAAAAACATTAATATGAAGGCATTAAGTAGTTTAAGGGAGTAAAGTCTAACATAAATACTGCCCAACCTAAACGGTGCAAAAAAATTTGTTACTTATTTGAATAACTTCACTCAGTTCAATTATTTTTGTTTTTATTCGGTTATTATTAATGAAACTGACTGCACAATGAATCTTTCATAATATATACACTTTGTTTGCTATAATCATTTGATTTGCCAGTGTGCAGAATTCAGCACTGAACAAAAAGTCCATTTTGAGCGGTGAGGGGATTCTATCTTAAATGCATCTGATTGGCCATTGCGTTCAAGAAATCAACACACATGTCTGTGATTGGCTACATTGTTCAATGCTGCAAGCACATGTTATAGAGACTCTGACCTGTAAATCGTTTCTATTTTGTTTTAGTTGTTCTTGTTGCTATTGTGCAACAGATAAATGACAATTTATTCATTTTAAGATGTTCAATTTATAGATTTATATTTTGCGGGAGTCCCGCGAATCGTTTTATTCTTCTGAAACCAGCACACACACACGAGTGCATTACCGCCCGCGCCCGCACTCGGCCATCAGATCTATATTCCTGAGCCGCACTCGTTGCGTTGGGTCCCGGGGAGTGCAGGTATTTAGTCTACATGCAGACATCCCAGCGTCTCCCTGATGCCCGCAAATTAGTTCAAATCTCCCGGAATCTATCCATAACATAGCAGCGCGCACGCACGCACGCAAGGGGGAGTGAGCGAGAGACCTTGCGTGTGTTTCTCACACATGTTTTGCGCGCAGTATACCTAGCACACAAGCTGTAGCCGACAGCGTCAGCTCTAAATAGACGTCGATGCGTTTTTTGACCGAAACACAGCAGGTATGACACAACAACTCCTCCAAAAACCTCACGGTAATAAATAGCCTGCTAATTCCCAGCTGGCTCGTCGTTTTGAGTTCGCAGAAACAGAGTCACAGGATGTTTCCTTTTAAGATGCTCGTTCATAGCAGTTGTGCCATTTCAGCTTTGCATAATGAACAAAGCACCTTTCTGTTCAGCCGTAGTTTAAAGTATTCCCATATTTAATGTTATAAA
>CM070824.1:46444987-46447487 GCA_036326025.1 Chrosomus eos | reverse complement strand
ATACAAACCAACTAAATCACATTACAACTTATAACACAGCATTTATGGCCTTCAAATGAACAGAAAAAGAGTCAAAAACACACATCTAAATGTCAGAGCGCGTCACGTGATGCATCTGAACCAATCACGTTGTCAGAAATTGACACCAGCCAATGAGATTTCGGTTTTAGAGTTAAATGTCCATTTTACTTTCACGATTGGTTGCTGATAAAAAGGAAATGACCATATTTGGATCTGACAGCGTTGAACAGGAGAAAGAGAGCTTTCCAACGGTGTGTGTGATGACAGGGTGCAGATAGCGATCGCAGAGCAGCATGTTGATATATAACGACAACTTTTTGTTGAATTTAGGAGAAATCTACAGACGCAAATGGACAAAGTGTAGTAAAATAAACACCTAAATGTGTATTTTGGAATTTTTTTCACCTCAAGTCTGAAAGAAGACATGTTATTGAAGACAAATAGCCCAAAATCTCAAAATTGACCAGTGAAAAAAAAACGATGTTTTTGCCTGCCGTGTCTCGCCTTAAGAAACACGACAACGTATAAAAGGCTCCATTACTTTGTATCTTACGTTATGGCCCCGTAGAAGCCGTTTTTGTAAAAATAGGCTAACGATTGCGTCATAACACACGACTCTGTGTCGCACACTAGAGACATTACCGTATAGACAGAAGTAGAAGCTCGCGTGTAATCGGGGGACGTGGAGCATAAAGTCGAGGGAGAAGCCCATAGAGAGTCATAAAGTTGCTCCTGCTGCTCATGGACAGATAATACTCACGATCTCCGGCTCTCTGAGATTCGGAAGGGAATGATTCAGATTCCTCTTGGCACCGCTACTAGCAGACGCACAACTGTCAGTCAGGTTGCTCACGTCGTCAAGCTCAGTTTGAGCATGCGCAGTACGCTTGGCAGGAAGTCAGGAAGTAAGTGCCTATGTTGGGCTTCAACTCTCTCCGTTGAAATCAACGGGGTCGCTGTGTCCATTTCTTTTACTGTCTATGACTTTTATTGCTTTAAAGTCTCCATCTTCATGTTTCTTCAGTGTGTAGTGTTGCTGTTTGAACATGAGAAAGCTCCAGTTCTTCTCTATATCAGTGTCAGTGTTTCTGAACTCCTGAAAGTCTCCAGTTTCTTCCGGGAACACGTCACAATATTCCTCATTTAAATAATTCATACGTGGAATAAAGGGGCGGGGCCTGGTTGAGTTAGTTAGTAGTGTGTTAAACTGGCGGTTATGGTAAGGGGCGGGACATTTCCCAAACACACTCGACCAATCACAACACACTGCTCCAGCCAATCAGAGCACAGTGTCCTTTTCAGAAGGAAGGGCTTCATAGAGACGGGAAGTAAACAGAGCGTTACTGACAGTAATGTAAATAAAATGTGATAATTCTGAATAACAATTTAAGTAAGAGTAAAAATGTAAAATAGTCATAAAGTTAAAAAACATTTAAGATATAACGATATAAAAATAAAAGCAACTGAATAAAGATATATGATTGACTGCATCAATTCAAGTGTTCAAGTCAACATTTAGACTAGATTTTAATTAAAACTAAACTGTGATGTCAACTGCATTATAGTTGTTTTGACACTAACGGGATCTTGAAGATGGGCCACTTTTTATTTTAGTATTGACTCAATATTGAACATATACTGGTACTTTAGGTGTGCCTTCTAACACTGACAATTACATAAATAATGAAGAATGTCTGATGATGAGGCAAAATCACGAGTGCACTGATGTTCTTACAGTGTTGATCCACTCACTGAAGCTTCATGACCACCGGGAACACCCTGTACACGTGTGTGTGTGTGTGTGTGTGTGTGTGTGTGTGTGTGTGTGTGTGTGTGATGTGTGTGTGATGTCATGTGTGTTTTTTCTGAAGGGGACACTCCCTGCACTGCTCAACATCTGGGAGCGATAAAACACACACACACACACACACACACACACACACACACACACACACACACACACACACACACACACACACACACACACACACACACACACACACACACAACGCCTCATTATCGAGCTTGATTCATTATGGGATTCATGATCTCCTGCAGTTCATCAGCTGGATAAAGCTCTGGGAATGTCGAGTGTTCACTGCGCTCCTCATTCCTGAACAAATCCAATTTAACAATCATTTACAAGAATGTGACTTCAGCTGATTCAGACACACACTCACTTGACTTCATTAACCCTTTACAACCGTCCAATCAGGATCAAGTGCGTCTCCTCATTGTTTGATTGGACACCAATTCAGAATATGATCAAGATTGCGTAGGTGGATGTGTTCGGGGAATATGCCCGTTAAAAGTACAGCATTTAAAGCCCCTGAAATTAATGAAATGACTAGAAAAAAGATTAGTTCATTTTGATGAACTAGATCAAACAAGAGAGTCAGTAAAATGATCCAAACTTCCCATCACGGGCGTGGCAGCATCGACGACTCGAGATTGTGACTTAATTTCGGTTGATTTCGTG
>CM070824.1:46434987-46437487 GCA_036326025.1 Chrosomus eos | reverse complement strand
ACTGGCGACTCCTCACCGCTGCTCACGCCCCGTTTCCTTGGTTAAAATCGCAATTTTCTCACGATTTACAAATAGTTGGAAACATTTGGGATATTGTAAGTAATCAACTAAACAAAATCTATAACATTGGCCGAGTGGTTTTTGGATATTTTCGTGCAAAATTCCTACATATTGTATCTTTAATTGCCTATATAAAATATGTATAGCCTAATCAGCGCAAAAATTCAAACATAAAGCCAAGGCGCAACGACAAACGTAATGTGTCGTGAAAACAAACAAAACATTTTAATAATTTATTGGTAATGTTTTCGGAGAGTCAACGATGCTGACTCGTCATCTCTGCCTATATGCACGTTTCATACGGATTACATAATCTGAGAATATATATTTTAAATTGGAATTTGTTAATTTAAATATAAAAATGTCAAGCTTTCTATAGATATATTTCTCATGTCTTTGAGCCAAGTATACACTGAGTTTTGGTTCATTTATGTGATACGCTCAAGCTCAAGCTCAAGCTCAAGACCGAATCGACAGAAAGCGCCATTATTTTACAAAAGCACAACGTTTTGTTGTTATTGTGAGTTTACAGAAATAAAAGTAGACCCTTTACAGTTTGCATAACTCTTATCTGTATGATTAAAAATGACGGAGTATTTTAAGTTAAACTCAAGTGATGCACCGGCGCCTGTATGTCATGCAGTAAACACACTTATAATAACACAAAATAACAGCGCACATTTATCTATGCTAACATTAGCGCAGCGTGTAAAGTGCTGCTACTTACATGTTTCAAGTGATAAGCCAAATTTGAGGTCGATGAATGATAGGCGAACGTTAACAATCTGTCCATTACGGTCTGCGTGATTTCGCCACTTTTTCGAGATTTTATTTCTGCAACTAAACAAATAATTAAATGTTGGTCGACTAAGCCTCATCTAGTCGACTAACGGTTAGTGGACTATAAGAGGGCAGCCCTAATTAAGGCTATGTTTACACGGAAACAATCTGAAGAGAAAACACAAAAGTGGCGTTGCGTTATCACTTTTTATTCTGCGTTTAGACGAGCGTTATGGGGGGAAAATCCGCGTGCATATGGTGACGCAAAAGTGTGTGAAATTCGATTTAATATCCACTCCAGGCGGCTAGGTGGCAATGTGAAGCACTGCCACACAACAACACCTGCGTACAACCTTCCTTCTACTTCTCTCCCTAGTAGCGCAAAGTCCAAAGACATGGCGAATATTTCGTACAACTGCAGAAAAGACTCTTGTATGTTTATCAGAGCTGCTAGGGCAACTTGAAGGTCCGACGTATGGAAATAATTCGACATGTTGGTTGTTATTTCCTTGTACTGGCGCATGCCTGTGACGTAAACGTGTACGCGATGAGAGCCACCGTGAGCAGATTTGTGCCTTACTTTTTAGACGGGAACGTGACGGTGGAGCGTTTTTAAGATTTCCACTCTGGAGGGTGGTTTCACTTTTTTGCATTTTTAAGCCCCCAAAACGCCGTCGCTGTTTAAACGAAAGGCACATCCGATAAAATAATTTTACGTTTTCACCCGGAATCGTTCTTGTGTAAACAGGTCCTAAAACACTCCTGAGAATGATGTCATGACAGGAAACAGGAGCTGAATGTAGATCAGGTGATCATCAGGAGCTGAATATACAATGAACAAAATTATGCAACACTTTTGCTTTTGCTCCCATTTTTCATGAGCTGAGCTCAAAGATCTAAGACTTTTTCTATGTACACAAAAAAACAATTTCTCTCAAATATTGTTCACAAATCTGTCTAAATCTGTGTTAGTGAGCACTTCTGCTTTGCCGAGATAATCATCCATCTCACAGGTGTGGCATATCAAGATGCTGATTAGACAGCATGATTATTGCACAGGTGTGCCTTAGGCTGGCCGAATATGAATAGGCTGAATATAGATCAGGTGATCATCAGGAGCTGAATATAGATCAGGTGACCATCATCATCCTCATGTGCTGTCGGCTCCAGCTGTGTGATGTGTGATGTGATGAGGAGAGGGACAGTACCTGATGTGGACCCGCAGCTGGGTGAGATCTGGCCCGTCGGGCAGGTGCACATGTTGGGTCGGGAGCAGAAGCCGTCGCCACACGGACTGCGGCAGATCGCTGAGGGGGAATAATGAATGAGCAGATTTAATGACAGATTCAAAGATGATAATAAACATTCAATTACAGGTGATATTCTGTATTAGGAAGTTCTACACATCTATCTATCTATCTATCTATCTATCTATCTATCTATCTATCTATCTATCTATCCATCCATCTATCTTTCTATCTATCTATCTATCCATTCATCCAACTGTCTGTCTATCTATCTATCTATCTATCTGATCATTTATCCTTCTACACATCTATCTATCTATCTATCTATCTATCTATCTATCCATCCATCCATCTATCTATCTATCCATTCATCCAACTGTCTGTCTATCTATCTATCTATATATCTATCTATC
>CM070824.1:46407487-46427487 GCA_036326025.1 Chrosomus eos | reverse complement strand
GTGTGTGTGTGTGTGTGTGTGTGTGTGTGTGTGTGTGTGTGTGTGTGTGTGTGTGAGAAAGAGTGTAAGAGAGAAACAGAGTGAGAGTCTGTGTATTTGTGCGAGAGTGTGTGTGTGCGAGAGAGAGAGTGAGTGTGTGTGTGTGTGTGTGTGAGTGAGAGTGTGTGCGAGAGAGAGAGTGTGTGTGTGTGTGTGTGTGTGTGTGTGTGTGTGTGTGTGTGTGTGGTGTGTGTGTGTGTGTGAGTGAGAGAGTGTGTGCGAGAGAAAGAGTGTAAGAGAGAAACAGAGTGAGAGTCTGTGTATTTGTGTGAGAGAGTGTGTGTGTGCGCGAGAGAGAGAGTGAGTGTGTGTGTGTGTGTGTGAGTGAGTGTGCGAGAGACTGAGTGTGTGTGTGTGTGTGAGTGAGAGAGAGTGTGTGTGCGAGAGAGAGAGTGTGAGTGTGTGTGTGTGAGTGAGAGAAAGAGTGTAAGAGAGAAACAGAGTGAGAGTCTGTGTACTTGTGTGAGAGAGAGAGTGTGTGCGAGAGAGAGTGAGTGAGTGTGTGTGTGTGTGAGAGAGAGTGTGTGAGAGAGTGTGTAAGAAAGTGTGTGTGTGTGTGTGTGTGTGTGTGTGTGTGTGTGTGTGTGTGTGTGTGTGTGTGTGTGTGTGTGTGTGTGTGTGTGTGTGTGTGTAAGAGAGAGAGAGTGAGTGAGTGTGTGTGTGTGTGTGTGTGTGTGAGTGAGAGAGAGTGTGTAAGAAAGAGTGTATGTGTGTGTGTGTGTAAGAGAGAGTGTATGTGCGAGAAAGTGTGTGTGTGCGCGTGCTTTCGTGCGTGCGTGTGTCTGTGTAAGAGTGAGAGAGAGTGTGTGCGAGAAAGTGTGATGTGTGTGTGAGAGAGTAAGAAGTGTGTGTGCATGCGTGCGTGTGTGTGTGTGTGTGTTGTGTGTGCTTGTTTTTGTGATATATGAGGACACAAATGTGTATAATGACATGGGTATTACACTGGTATTACAACTTACACGTGAAATATGAGGACATTGCATGCGTCCTCATATTTCAAATAGCTTAAAAATCATAAAAAACAATGTTTTATTAAAAATTAAAAATCCAGCATGTCTCCTGTAAGGGGTAGGTTTAGGGACAGGGGCAGTGTAGGGGGATAGAATATATAGTTTGTCCAGTATAAAAACCATTACGCCTATGGAATGTCCTCATAAGTCACAAAAACAAACATGTGTGCGTGTGTGCGTGTGTGTGCGAGAAAGTGTGTGTGCATGCGTGTGTGTGCGAGAAAGTGTGTGTGCATGCGTGTATGTGCGAGAAAGTGTGTGTGTGTGCATGTGTGTGTGTAAGAGAGAGAGACAGAGAGAGAGTGTGCGAGAAAGTGTGAGAGTGTGTATGTGCATGTGTGTGAGAATTACAGACCAGTCTCTCTTCTGCCTTTCCGGTGTAAAGCGTCTGAGTGATTTGTGTTTGATCAGCTCTCGTCTTTTCTTTCACAGAAAAACCTACTTGATGAAAACCAGTCTAACCTCAAAAGTGGAGACCCTTCTGACCGCTGCAGAAACTCTTCGGCCGGCAAGAGCGAATGCAAAGTCATCTAGTCTTATTTATCTGGTCCTTTCTGCGTCCTTTGACACGTTAACCACCGAAACCTCCTGACCTCGGGCATCACAGGTGCTGATACCTCACTGGCGGATCTAATCCCGGTGTGCCTCAAGGCTCAGTGCTCGGCCCTCTTCTGTTCTCCATCACGGCTTCTCCTTATAATCCCTGCAAACCATCAGCTGAACACAACATCACTGTGCCATAATCATGCATTTAATTCAATTAACCCTCTCAGGCATGAATTATGATAACCTCAGTCAGGATTTTTCTTCCTATGTGTTTTTATTGCTCTTATAGGCATTATACATATTATGGTTTCAACTGAAGAGATACTGTATTAAACAAAATAAAATAACAACACAGCAATATTGTGTGTATTTAACAAACCAATCAATACAATTTTATAAAATCATGTGAAAACTATAAAATATATACAAATGCGAAATATTGCATTATATTATTCACATTAATTTGTATAGTGCTTTTCACAATACACATTGTTTCAAAGCAGCTTTACAGAAAGTGCACGAGTCCATATTACAGTTTACAGTGATCTGATATCAGAGGAAACTGTCTAAGTTATGTATTTCAGAAATGTACATAGACAAATCACAGTTAGCGGAAAATGTATTAATTGAAACAATGTAATAATTTAAGGCAGATACAATGAGCTCACTGAAGTAATGAATACTTGTTTGTTAACAAATTATTTCTTTACTTTTTTTATACATTCTCAACCTCTTTAGTGTATTATAATAAAATAAACGTTTGTCTTCATTAATCTATATGTAATCACTCGCTTTAATAAAATTACTTTCCTTTCCAGTTACTTTCATAAGCATTGCAATTCCACAAAAATATGAAGCAGCAAAACTGTTTTCAACACTGATAATAATCATAAATGTAAATCATATACTGATTTCTGAAGGATCATGTGACACTGAAGACTGGAGTAATGATGCTGAAAATTCAGCTTTGATCACAGGAATCAATTACACTTTACTATATATTCACATAGAAAACAGCTTTTTAAATTTGTAATAATTTTTCACTGTTTTTTACAAATAAATATAGCCAAATACAAATGGTAATTTTCCCGAACTTTGACGGCCAGTGTACTGGGGTTAAATGAGTTGCGAGCGTGTCTTAACGTCACGATCATCAGGATTCCTGCGGTGTGTTTCAGGGTCCCGTCGGCTGTGGGGTTCGAGGCTCATCAACACACACTTTCTCTCATTCTTCTGTGTGTTTACACTTCTTACAAAGCTCAGCGCTATTGCTTAAACAGATGCTTCAATATACTGACCTACTTTTCAGGAATTCAGTCCTCTCTCTCTCTCTCTTACTGCACGTGACCCAATAACAGCATCCCATTCCTGTTCCTGTTCCCGGCCTCGTGTGGATCGCAGACGGATTGAGGGATTGGGGGGGCGTAAGCATCCCACTCAAACTTTCTCACACTGTTTATTTGCTTTGGCTCAGGAGCGAGTGTGTCTCCTTTCATTTCCCGTGGTCTCGGACTCCAGGAATCGAGCGCTCTGACTCCTAGACGATCAGCGATATCTGAAATCTCACAGAATCAATCATCATTAATCAGGTCTAGATTGCTTTGATATCTCAGAGCGTTCAGGTTCATGTAGCGCTGCCTGCGCAAATGCACACAGAGATTATAAGACTTCGACTGAGTTTTTACCTTTGAAAGTGCAGGAGCTCCCATGATGCTCAGTTGATGTGGGTGGTTGCCAGGGGGTTGCTATGCAGTTGCCAAGGTATTCCAATATTGGCATTTGTGGTGTCCATTGGCATTGATGGTTCCATAGCACCTTTTCAATTGTACAAAAATGTTATTTGTAATGGGAAAAAAGGTTCTTTAGCTTTATATATAAAAAATATATATTTTAAGAACTGATCACTAAAAGGTTCTTTGGGGAACCAAAAATGGTTCTTTTATATCTATGGCATCATTGTTAAAACAATGTTCTCGGAATCTTGGAAACTTTTCCAGTGCACAAAAAGTGATTTATTTTTACACCCTTAAAAAATATAAAGGTTCTTTATTGGTATCAGTGGTTCCATGAAGAACCTTTAACATCCATAGAACCTTTTTATTACACAAAAACTTCTTTATAGTGGAAAAACTGTTTACTTTAGATCATTACATTTTTTTGTCACATCAAGAAAAAAATTGTTATTTTAGTTCACTGGTTCTTTGGGAACGTTAAATGTTTCTTATATAGTATCACAGCTAAAAAAGAGTGAAATAACTTTTTCCCACAGTTAAGGACCTTTTGTGGAGTGGAAAGTTTCCATGGATGCAAAATTTCTTCATGGAACCAACTTTTATTTTTAAGAGAGATAAAGAGAGAAAAGATATCACTAAAAGTTTCTTTCGGGAACCAAAAATGGTTCTTCCATCTATTCCATCACTGTGAAAAGAAAACCCCGTTTTAGAACCTTTATGTGTTAAACTTTTTCATTGCACAAAAAGTTATTTACACCCTTAAAAATAAAGGTTCTTTATTGGCATCAATGGTTCCAAATTTTCAATGGATGTTAAAGGTTCTTCATGGAACCGAACTTTATTTTTAAGAGTGATACTAAGAAAAATCATCCTTTTAAGAAATGATCACAAAAAAAGTGATCAAAAGTGATTCTTCTATGGCATCGCTGTGAAAACCTTATTTTGGAACCTTTAATTTTAAGAGTATATAGTCATTAATAACAAGTTTCTATTCGATTGATACTTTATTAATCCCAAAGGAAATTCAAGGCTAGTCAGATTCCAGGATTTAAGATTTTAGATGAGAGTTTCACATCATCAGGCTTTGCTTCATCTTCTGATATTCAACTCTTCCATCTCCTGGAGCAAACAGCTTCACGCTCGGCTCATCGCTCCACCAAACACTTGGAATCATCGAAGTGCTTCTTGGCAAATGATAAACAAACGTTTATGTTCTTCTTGGTGTTCTTTCTGATTGTGGCACCACAAACGCTGAGGTGCGAGGAGCCTGCAGTTCGTTGGATGATCTTTTGTGATGGTCTGGATGATTTTCGACTGTGCCTCTGGGAAACCTTGGCAAGCCTGACGCTCCTGGGGAGTTTCACCAGCGTTCCAAGAGTTCTTCGTTTTCGACATTACGCTCGCCGTTGGTCTGTTCAGATCCAGAGTCTTGGAAACGTCTGAGTAACCTTTTCCTGACTGATAGACTAAATATATGAGTGTTTCTTTTTCAGTCGTTTGTTTTGATCAGGTGAATTGTACTTGTTAAATCTTTGTGAGAGTCAATAAAAAAATTGACTATAGAAGAACCATTTTAAGTTCCCAAAGAACCAGTTTACTGTTCTTAAAAGAACCATTTTTTTTGGGGGTGTGGCAAAGATTTTAATGATCTAAAGGACATTTTTCCACTATAAAGAATCTTTTGTGCAATAAAAAGGTTCTAATATGGATGTTAACTGTTCCACATGGAACCATTGATGCCATTAAATAACCTTTATTTTGAAGGGTGTAAAGAACTTTGTGTGCAATGGAAGAGTTTAACACTAAAAAAATAAAGGTTCCAAAACAGGGTTTTCACAGTGATGTCATAGACTGGAGAACCATTTTTGGTTCCCCAAAGAACCTTTTAGTGATCAGTTCTATCATAAAGGTTGTGAGATCGTTGGCCGTGTATAATCAGAAATCTGCAACCAGAGATGAGAATGTGTTTGGTGGATCACAGGTTGTTTGGGGTTCACGATCATCCAGCGCTGCTGTTGTTTGAATGTTTCAGACCACTGAGGTTCATTTCTCTCCTGTGACACGCAGGAAAACACTGATGACCTCCCTTCACATTTCACCATGTACGGTTTGGAAACTCTTGTGTTTTGGCCAGACAACACACACACACACACACACACACACACACACACACACACACACACACACACACACACACACACACCACACACACACACACACACACACACACACTCCTGCACACATAAACATGTATACATGCACTCTCATGTGTACTGACACACTCGTAATGTTTGTGCGAGTCTGTTCAGATGTGACGCCGGACACAGACTTGCTGTTGAAACCAACCAGAACTCAATCCAATGTCTTTCTGAGATTTGATGATCACAAACGTTCTTCTTTAAGTTAATGTATATACTGACTTCACCCTGTGCTGAAATATACATTTAGTTTTACATTCATTCACAGAAATCAGCTGGCTGAATGAAAATTGCTGCTGTTATCGGATTTTCAGGTGATATTCTCAATTCATTCAGTTAACAGACGCTCTGAGGTAAAGTGTTCAGACTGCAGACTTAGCAACGATTGTATTTAATTGTACATGACAATCATAACATAGTACACACATTATCTTAATTCCATAATGTCCTTAAACATAACAATATTGCTGGCCATAAACTGAGAAAGTGCACGTCTGGTGTGCGATACCTTGAGTTGTCATAGATGCGAGACAGCGCCACACTGCGCTTCTCGTGCGGTGTGAGATCCCCTTAAGATTCTATATAAAGCGCCTGACGGAACCCTTTTAAGGTTCTACATATGAAGCGCCTGATGGAACCCTTTAAGGTTTTGCATATGAAGCGCCTGACGGAACCCTTTAAGGTTTTGCATATGAAGCGCCTGACGGAACCCTTTAAGATTCTACATATGAAGCGCTTGACGAAACCCTTTAAGGTTTTGCATATGAAGCGCCTGACGGAACCCTTTAAGATTCTACATATGAAGGGCCTGACGGAACCCTTTAAGATTCTACATATGAAGCGATTGACGGAACCCTTTAAGGTTCTACATATGAAGCGCCTGACGGAACCCTTTAAGATTCTACATATGAAGCGCCTGATGGAACCCTTTAAGATTCTACATATGAAGCGCCTGACGGAACCCTTTAAGATTCTACATATGAAGCGCCTGATGGAACCCTTTAAGATTCTACATATGAAGCGCCTGACGGAACCCTTTAAGATTCTACATATTAAGCGCCTGACGGAACCCTTTAAGATTCTACATATTAAGCGCCTGACGGAACCCTTTAAGGTTCTACATATCAAGCGCCTGACGGAACCCTTTAAGATTCTACATATTAAGCGCCTGACGGAACCCTTTAAGATTCTACATATTAAGCGCCTGACGGAACCCTTTTAAGGTTCTACATATGAAGCGCCTGATGGAACCCTTTAAGGTTTTGCATATGAAGCGCCTGACGGAACCCTTTAAGATTCTACATATTAAGCGCCTGACGGAACCCTTTAAGGTTCTACATATGAAGCGCTTGACGAAACCCTTTAAGGTTTTGCATATGAAGCGCCTGACGGAACCCTTTAAGAATTCTACATATGAAGGGCCTGACGGAACCCTTTAAGATTCTACATATGAAGCGATTGACGGAACCCTTTAAGGTTCTACATATGAAGCGCCTGACGGAACCCTTTAAGATTCTACATATGAAGCGCCTGACGGAACCCTTTAAGATTCTACATATGAAGCGATTGACGGAACCCTTTAAGGTTCTACATATGAAGCGCCTGACGGAACCCTTTAAGATTCTACATATGAAGCGCCTGATGGAACCCTTTAAGATTCTACATATGAAGCGCTTGACAGAACCCTTTAAGGTTTTGCATATGAAGCGCCTGACGGAACCCTTTAAGATTCTACATATGAAGCGCCTGACGGAACCCTTTAAGATTCTACATATGAAGCGCCTGACGGAACCCTTTAAGATTCTACATATGAAGCGATTGACGGAACCCTTTAAGGTTCTACATATGAAGCGCCTGACGGAACCCTTTAAGGTTCTACATATGAAGCGCCTGACAGAACCCTTTAAGGTTCTACTATGAAGCGCCTGACGGAACCCTTTAAGATTCTACATATGAAGCGCTTGACAGAACCCTTTAAGGTTTTGCATATGAAGCGCCTGACAGAACCCTTTAAGATTCTACATATGAAGCGCCTGACGGAACCCTTTAAGATTCTACATATGAAGCGCCTGACGGAACCCTTTAAGATTCTACATATGAAGCGATTGACGGAACCCTTTAAGGTTCTACATATGAAGCGCCTGACGGAACCCTTTAAGGTTCTACATATGAAGCGCCTGACGGAACCCTTTAAGATTCTACATATGAAGCGCCTGACCGAACCCTTTAAGGTTCTACATATGAAGCGACTGACCGAACCCTTTAAGGTTCTACCTATGAAGCGCCCGACGGAACCCTTTAAGGTTCTACATATGAAGCGCCCGACGGAACCCTCTAAGGTTCTACCTATGAAGCGCCTGACGGAACCCTTTAAGATTCTACATATGAAGCGCCTGACGGAACCCTTTAAGGTTCTACATATGAAGCGCCTGACGGAACCCTTTAAGATTCTACATATGAAGCGCCTGACGGAACCCTTTAAGGTTCTACATATGAAGCGCCTGACCGAACCCTTTAAGGTTCTACATATGAAGCACCTGACCGAACCCTTTAAGGTTCTACATATGAAGCACCTGACCGAACCCTTTAAGGTTCTACATATGAAGTGCCTGACGAAGGTTCTACATATGAAGCGCCTGATGGAACCCTTTAAGGTTCTAACTATGAAGCGCCTGACGGAACCCTTTAAGGTTCTGCATATGAAGTACCTGACAGAACCCTTTAAGATTCTACATATGAAGTGCCCGACGGAACCCTTTAAGATTCTACATATGAAGCGCCTGACGGAACCCTTTAAGGTTCTACATATGAAGCGCCTGACCGAACCCTTTAAGGTTCTACATATGAAGCGCCTGACCGAACCCTTTAAGGTTCTACATATGAAGCACCTGACCGAACCCTTTAAGGTTTTACATATGAAGCACCTGACCCAACCCTTTAAGGTTCTACATATGAAGTGCCTGACGAAGGTTCTACATATAAAGCGCCTGACGGAACCCTTTAAGGTTCTACATATGAAGCGCCTGACCGAACCCTTTAAGGTTCTACATATGAAGTGCCTGACGAAGATTCTACATATGAAGCGCCTGATGGAACCCTTTAAGGTTCTAACTATGAAGCGCCTGACGGAACCCTTTAAGGTTCTGCATATGAAGTACCTGACAGAACCCTTTAAGATTCTACATATGAAGCGCCTGACGGAACCCTTTAAGATTCTACATATGAAGCGCCTGACGGAACCCTTTAAGGTTCTACATATGAAGCGCCTGACGGAACCCTTTAAGATTCTACATATGAAGCGCCTGACGGAACCCTTTAAGATTCTACATATGAAGCGCCTGACGGAACCCTTTAAGATTCTACATATGAAGCGCCTGACGGAACCCTTTAAGATTCTACATATGAAGCGCCTGACGGAACCCTTTAAGATTCTACATATGAAGCGCCTGACGGAACCCTTTAAGATTCTACATATGAAGCGCCTGACCGAACCCTTTAAGGTTCTACATATGAAGTGCCTGACGAAGGTTCTACATATGAAGCGCCTGATGGAACCCTTTAAGGTTCTAACTATGAAGCGCCTGACGGAACCCTTTAAGGTTCTGCATATGAAGTACCTGACAGAACCCTTTAAGATTCTACATATGAAGCGCCTGACGGAACCCTTTAAGATTCTACATATGAAGCGCCTGACGGAACCCTTTAAGGTTCTACATATGAAGCGCCTGACCGAACCCTTTAAGGTTGCCTGATGGAACCCTTTAAGGTTCTAACTATGAAGCGCCTGACGGAACCCTTTAAGGTTCTGCATATGAAGTACCTGACAGAACCCTTTAAGGTTCTGCATATGAAGTACCTGACAGAACCCTTTAAGATTCTACATATGAAGCGCCTGACGGAACCCTTTAAGATTCTACATATGAAGCGCCTGACGGAACCCTTTAAGGTTCTACATATGAAGCGCCTGACGGAACCCTTTAAGATTCTACATATGAAGCGCCTGACGGAACCCTTTAAGATTCTACATATGAAGCGCCTGACGGAACCCTTTAAGATTCTACATATGAAGCGCCTGACGGAACCCTTTAAGATTCTACATATGAAGCGCCTGACGGAACCCTTTAAGATTCTACATATGAAGCGCCTGACGGAACCCTTTAAGATTCTACATATGAAGCGCCTGACGGAACCCTTTAAGGTTCTACATATGAAGCGCCTGACGGAACCCTTTAAGATTCTACATATGAAGCGCCTGACCGAACCCTTTAAGGTTCTACATATGAAGCGCCTGACCGAACCCTTTAAGGTTCTACATATGAAGCACCTGACCGAACCCTTTAAGGTTCTACATATGAAGCACCTGACCCAACCCTTTAAGGTTCTACATATGAAGTGCCTGACGAAGGTTCTACATATAAAGCGCCTGACGGAACCCTTTAAGGTTCTACATATGAAGCGCCTGACCGAACCCTTTAAGGTTCTACATATGAAGCGCCTGACCGAACCCTTTAAGGTTCTACATATGAAGCACCTGACCGAACCCTTTAAGGTTCTACATATGAAGCACCTGACCCAACCCTTTAAGGTTCTACATATGAAGTGCCTGACGAAGGTTCTACATATAAAGCGCCTGACGGAACCCTTTAAGGTTCTACATATGAAGCGCCTGACGAAACCCTTTAAGGTTCTACATATGAAGTGCCTGATGGAACCCTTTAAGGATCTAACTATGAAGCGCCTGACGGAACCCTTTAAGGTTCTACATATGAAGCGCCTGACAGAACCCTTTAAGGTTCTACATATGAAGCGCCTGACAGAACCCTTTAAGGTTCTACATATAAAGTGCCTGACAGAACCCTTTAAGGTTCTACATATGAAGCGCCTGACAGAACCCTTTAAGGTTCTGCATATGAAGCGCCTGACGGAACCCTTTAAGATTTAATATGAAGCGCCGACGGAACCCTTTAAGGTTCTACATATGAAGTGCCTGACGGAACCCTTTATGGAACCTTTTCTTCTGAAAGTGTAGTGTGGACAGAAAGCATATTGAAATGAAAATGCC
Source organism: Chrosomus eos (assembly GCA_036326025.1). Lineage (NCBI taxonomy): Eukaryota > Metazoa > Chordata > Actinopteri > Cypriniformes > Leuciscidae > Chrosomus > Chrosomus eos. Next base: position 46,416,899 of record CM070824.1, on the reverse strand, counting down.
ATTTTCAAATGCATCCATATTAATGTAGACAATAGCCTGATATTAATCTTTGCGCTTACAAGTTTAATTATGGTCATTCAGTCTAATTGGAGCATCTGATATCAGCAGGTGATGAACCAACGGCTCTAGAACCGGAGCGTCACATGATTCTCTGATGTTTGAGGTCATTCACTCGCTGACTCACACAGACTCGCCCATCACACTATAACCTAAGACAAACAACGACCCTCAGATGATGTCATCCAATCAGATCTGTGCGTTAGATCCATCAACAGCGCAACGACAGACGGATCCAGGCTGATGTTCACAGCTGCAGAATCTGCTTTTCCTGACAAAAGCCCTTCAGTGGTAAAGATTAATGCCACAGTAAACACACACACACACACACACACACTGCATTTTTCTCAGCGTGTGTCACTGTTGGCTCCGGACGCATTTGGATACGCATCACATGCTATTGGACTGAGAGTAAGAAATCCAACAGCACCGACACCTGATGATTCACACACAACACACACTCATAGAGAACTACAGTAGTGATCATACACAAACCACTAACACAAAAAAATAAATTATGCAACACTGAAGAAATGTAAAAAACCCAACAACTTAAAATCAGCATTTTCTTGTCTCAAGTCTTTTCTTTCCTATTGTAACATATATGAGCTTCTCAAACGAGAACAAAAGTGGGCGGGGCTTGATTGTGTCCTTGGGGAATTGATTGTGTCTGTGGGCGGGGCTTGATTGTGTCTGTGGGCGGGGCTTGATTGTGTCCTTGGGGAATTGATTGTGTCTGTGGGCGGGGCTTGATTGTGTCTGTGGGCGGGGCTTGATTGTGTCTGTGGGCGGGGCTTGATTGTGTCCTTGGGGAATTGATTGTGTCTGTGGGCGGGGCTTGCTTGTGTATGTGGGCGGGGCTTGATTGTGTATGTGGGCGGGGCTTGATTGTGTCCTTGGGGAATTGATTGGATGGTTGTGGTTTGCTATTGGCTGATCTCATGTGAGTGACAGGTTGCCCCGCCCACATCATCAGAGACGTGCTGCAGCAAGTGGAAAATATTCAAGATTATTAATATTAACACTATAATTATGTGCACCGATAAATAGAATAAACACTGCAATATTCCATAAACAAATAAGAGCCGTCAATTTTGATCTCATGGATTTGAAAGAAAAGCTAATGTTTGTTTACAAACAAAGCAGCGTGTTCAGTCGTGTCTGTAGAGGATTGATGGACACACACAGCGCCACAGCTAAAGTTTCACGTCATTAGAGTGTGTTATGAACGCTCTCATAATCAAAAACATGATTTCCAAAAGCGTTACTGGCCTCAGGCAGTGCATGATGGGAAATGGCACCGCTTTCTGCATCTGTAATACAGTGGAATGGTCATTTTGAAACTAGCGCTGAAATCAAAATGCTTGAGATGTGAAAAACAGCAGTCAAACATCTCGATCGTTACAGTGTGTTTGTACTAAATGACCCGAAACGCTTTCAATGACCCAACGTCCGGCGCTCAAAAACACTTTCTTCCTTATCTTGTGTTCCAGCACACATATCTAAACATTCTTCAATCAAGATGCATTTACTGGAAAAGCAGAATGAACGGAAGATTGAGTCTCGTTTAATGAGAAAATGAAGTGAGTTTGTGCTTAAAACAAAAGCTAATATCTGCCAATGGAGTCAGAAGAATAAACTATAATTTTTCTGTCTCCACTGGCAGATATTAGTTGTCTTAAGCACAAACTCACTTCATTTTGATGCGACTTAATATCTTCAGTCATTTGCTTCTCCAGTAAATGCAACTTGAATTAAGAATTTTTATATATGTGTGCTGGAAAAATCTGAAATTTTTTTATACTGAAACCTGTTCATCGCTCCTCTGCTTTTCTTTCTTACTGTCAGGGTGGGTTAAACTGTGCTCTTACTTTACTAGGTCATCTGACTGAAAACACCCTAGCAACCGCATAGCAATACCCGGCAACCAGCCACAACAGTGATATTTGACAGTTGCTATTTGCAGGATAATTTAATATTTCTCTGTTCTTTTGTCCAGCACACAGAATCTGTCCGACTCCAGCTGAGACATTCTGGAAAGCCCCTCCGTGTGTGTGTGTGTGTGTGTGTGTGTGTGTGTGTGTGGTGTGTGTATGACATCACCCAGTGCTCCTCCACCCAAACTCACATCAACAGGAATGAAAGTTTCGACTGGGATTCTGATTTGATGCATTTCTTCAGTTTGACTCCTGAAGGTTTCTGCCAGATTTTCCTGCAGTTTTAAACGGATGAAACCTGAAGCGTCTCTCGGCATGTCTCGTGGTTTCTCTGGCTTCAGATCTGTGCCAGCTTTGTTCTCCTCAGACGTCCGTCTGCACTTAGACGAGAGCACCACCTTGTGACCGCAATTTACAACCATTTAATTCCTCAATACAAGCTCCTGATCTCATCACTGACATTATTATATGAAGAAATACTCGTCGTCATAATCTTTTCATCTGAATGCTCTAAACAAAAATGCTAAAATAATCTCAATTATATAAAATAATTACAATCTGTAATCAAAAAGGTTTCAAGAACTGAATTTTCTTCAGGATTCACCATTAAAGAAGAATTTACATGACTTTTACAGCCTTTTGTGATTATTCGTAAGGCTTATTCTCTAAACTATTTGTAAATCAGAAATAGCAATTTCAAAGCAATAAAATGTTATATATTTACAACTTAAAACACATTATATATTATTCTTTTAAATTCTTAAAACTTTTCAAATTCTCTCATATTTCCAGGTTTACTGGTTGAATATGTAGGTATAAATAAACTAAATAAAAATTAACAAATGTGCATATATACTGTATATATATATATATATATATATATATATATATATATATATATATATATAATATATATATATATATAATATATATTACACACACACACATATACATATATAATATATATATATATATATATATAGATAGATAGATAGATAGATACAATTTAAACACATAAATTCAAGATTAATTTAAGAATAAAATAAAGAATAAAAATGTCATTTATAAATCGATTTATTTCCCATGATTACACAATTATTTACATATTTATTTTATAAATACAATCACTCACTCACTCACTCACTCACTCACTCTCTCACTCACTCACTCATCACTCTCTCACTCACTCACTCACTCACTCACTACTCTCCACTCGACTCACTCACTCACTCCTCTCACTCGTACTCGCTCACTCTCACTGTACTCACTCGCTCGGCTTCACTCGCTCGTGCTCACTCGCTCGTGCTCTCACTCACTCGTACTCACTCACTCATACTCACTCACTCATACTCACTCACTCGCTCTCACTCGTACTCCTCACCACTCGCACTCACTCACTCCTCCAGCTCTCACTCGTATCGACTCACTCGCTCATCTCGCCCTCGTTCGTACTCACTCCACTCACTCACTCGCTGCACTCACTCGACTCGCTCGTACTCACTCGCTCTCCTCGCTGACTCGCTCTCGTCGTACTCACTCGCTCTCGCTCGACTCACGCTCGCTCTCACTCGACTCACTCGCTCGCTCTCACTCGCTCGTGCTCTCACTCGTACTCACTTGCTCGCTCTCACTCGCTCGTGCTCTCACTCGCCTGCTCTCACTCGCTGCTCTCACTCGTACTCTCTCACTCGCGGCTCTCACGTCGTACTCACTCGCGTCTCTCACTCGTACTCACTCACTCGCTCACTCACTCGTACTCACTCGCTCGTACTCACTCGCTCGTACTCATCACTCGTACTCACCTCTCGCTCTCCTCGCTCTACTCTCAGCTCGGCTCCTCACTCCGTTCGTACTCACTCGCTCTCACTCGCATCACTCACTCGCTTGCACTCGCTCGTCTCAGCTCGCCTCTCGCCTCCGCTCGTACTCCTCGCTCGTCTCTCACTCGCTCGTACTCATCTCCCGCTCGTACTCACTTGCTCGCTCTACGCCTCTCGCTCGTACCTCACTTGCTCGCTCCCTCGCTCTCACTCGCTCCTCGTCACTCACTTGCTCGCTCTCGCTCATACTCCATTGCTCGCTCTCACTCGCTCGTGCTCTCACTCGTCGTGCTCCTCACTCGTGTCGTGTGCTCTCCTCGTACTCACTGCTCGCTCTCGCTCCACTCGTCGTACTCTTGCTCGCTCTCGCTCATACTCACTTGCTCGCTCTCACTCCGCTCGTCTGCTCTCACTCGTGTGCTCTCACTCGTGTCGTGTGCTCTCACTCGTACTCGCTCACTCGTGTGCTCTCACTCGTACTCGCTCACATCGTGTGCTCTCACTCGTACTCGCTCCACTCGTGTGCTCTCACATCGTGTGCTCTCACTCGTACTCGCTCACTCGTGTGCTCTCACTCGTACTCGCTCACATCGTGTGCTCTCACTCGTACTCGCTCACATCGTGTGCTCTCACTCGTACCTCGCTCACACGTGTGCTCTCACTCGTACTCGCTCACTCGTACTCGCTCCTACTCACTCACTCCTACTCACGCACTCCTACTCACTCACTCCTACTCACTCACACTCCTACTCACTACTCCACTCACTCGCACTCACTCACTCGCACTCACTCACTCGCACTCACTCACTCGCACTCACTCACACGCACTCACTCACTCGCACTCACTCACTCGCTCTCACTCACTCGTACTCACTCACTCGTACTCACTCACTCGCTCTCACTGACTCGTACTCACTGACTCGTACTCACTCACTCGCACTCACTCACTCGCACTCACTCACTCCACTCACTCACTCACTCACTCACTCGCACTCACTCACTCGCATCACTCACTCGCACTCACTGACTCGTACTCACTCACTCGCTCTCACTCACTCGCTCTCACTCACTCGCACTCACTCACTCACTCGCACTCACTCACTCGCTCTCAATCACTCCTACTCACTCACTCCTACTCACTCACTCCTACTCACTCACTCCTACTCACTCACTCCTACTCACTCACTCCTACTCCACTCCCTCACTCACTCCTACTCACTCACTCCTACTCACTCACTCCTACTCACTCACTCCTACTCACTCACTCCTACTCACTCACTCGCTCTCCACTCGCACTCACTCACTCGCACTCACTCACCCACTCGCACTCACTCGCACTCACTCACTCCTACTCACTCACTCCTACTCACTCACTCCTACTCACTCACTCCTACTCACTCACTCCTACTCCTCACTCACTCGCTCTCACTCGCACTCACTCACTCGCACTCACTCACTCGTACTCACTCACTCACTCGCACTCACTCGCACTCACTCACTCGCACTCACTCACTCGTACTCACTCACTCGCTCTCACTCACTCCTACTCACTGACTCGTACTCACTCACTCCTACTCACTCACTCCTACTCACTCACTCGTACTCACTCACTCGCTCTCACTCACTCTTACTCGTACTCACTCACTCACTCGTGCTCACTCACTCACTCGTGCTCACTCACTCGTGCTCACTCACTCACTCGTGCTCACTCACTCGTACTCACTCAACTCACTCGTGCTCACTCACTCACCTCGTGCTCACTCACTATCGTACTCACTCCACTCGTGCTCACTCACTCACTCACTCGTGCTCACTCACTCACTCGCACTCACTCACGCACTCGCACTCACTCACTCTCACTCACTCTTACTCGTACTCACTCACTCGCACTCACTCACTCGCACTCACTCGCTCGTACTCACTCACTCGCTCTCACTCACTCTTACTCGTACTCACTCACTCGTACTCACTCACTCGTAAATCACACTCACTCGTACTCACTCACTCGTACTCACTCACTCGTACTCACTCACTTGCCCGCACTAGCTCACTCGCACTCTCGCACTCTCTCTCTCACTCGTACTCACTCACTCACTCGTACTCAATCACTCACTCGTACTCAATCACTCACTCGTACTCACTCACTCACTCAAACGCCACTCACTCGCCCGCACTAGCTCACTCGCACTCACTCGCTCGCTCTCGCACTCGCTCTCACTCGCACTCACTCGCTCTCACTCAATCCCTCGCTCTCACTCGCACTCACTCCCTCGCTCTCACTCGTACTCACTCGCTCGCTCGTACTCAATCACTCACTCGTACTCACTCACTCACTCAAACGCACTCACTCGCCCGCACTAGCTCACTCGCACTCACTCGCTCGCTCTCGCACTCGCTCGCACTCGCTCTCACTCGCACTATCGCACTCACTCGCTCTCACTCAACCCTCGCTCTCACTCGCACTCACTCCCTCACTCTCACTCGTACTCACTCGCTCGCTCTCACTCGTACTCACTCGCTCGCTCTCACTCGTACTCACTCGCTCGCTCTCACTCGTACTCACTCGCTCGCTCTCACTCGTACTCACTCGCTCGCTCTCACTCGTACTCACATCGCTCGCTCTCACTCGTACTCACTCGCTCGCTCTCACTCGTACTCACTCGCTCGCTCTCACTCACTCTCACTCACTCTTACTCGTACTCACTCACTCGCACTCACTCACTCGCTCGTACTCACTCACTCGCTCTCACTCACTCTTACTCGTACTCACTCACTCACTCACTCGTACTCACTCACTCGTACTCACTCACTCGTACACACTCACTCGTACTCACTCACTCGTACTCACTCACTTGCCCGCACTAGCTCACTCGCACTCTCGCACTTTCTCTCTCACTCGTACTCACTCGTACTCACTCACTCACACTCTATCACTCACTCGTACTCAATCACTCACTCGTACTCACTCACTCACTCAAACGCACTCACTCGCTCGCTCTCGCACTCGCTCTCACTTGCACTCACTCGCTCTCACTCAATCCCTCGCTCTCACTCGCACTCACTCCCTCGCTCTCACTCGCACTCACTCGCTCGCTCTCACTCAATCCCTCGCTCTCACTCGCACTCACTCACTCGCTCTCACTCAATCCCTCGCTCTCACTCGCACTCACTCCCTCGCTCTCACTCGCACTCACTCGCTCGCTCTCACTCGTACTCACTCGCTCGCTCTCACTCGTACTCACTCGCTCGCTCTCACTCGTACTCACTCGCTCGCTCTCACTCGTAACTCACTCGCTCGCTCTCACTCGTACTCACTCGCTCGCTCTCACTCGTACTCACTCGCTCGCTCTCACTCGTACTCACTCGCTCGCACTCACTCGCTCGCTCTCACTCGTACTCGCTCGTACTCGCTCGTACTCGCTCACTCGCTCGTACTCGCTCGCTCTCACTCGTACTAACTCGCTCGCTCTCACTCGTACTCACTCACTCGCTCGTACTCACTCGCTCGCTCACACTCGTACACACTCACTCGCTCGCTCTCGTACTCACTCGTTCGCTCTCAATCGTACTCACTCGCGCTCACTCACTCACTCACTCGTGCTCACTCACTCGTACTCACTCACTCACTCGTACTCACTCGTACACACTCACTCGTACTCACTCACTCGCACTCGCCCGCACTCGCTCGCTCTCGCTCGCACTCACTCCCTCACTCGCACTCATTCACTCGCATCGCATTCCTGATGGATAAAATCATTAGTTTCTCATTGAAAACATCTCACACTTCAGAAGATAAAACACTCCAGAATGACACACTTCGCACTCATTCTAAGAAATCACACATGGTACAGTACATAGTTTACTGAAAACAGTTTAATTGTATTAACGAACAGTCAGATAACAGTTACTGCATGTACAGACTGTGACTTCACCATCAGAACTGCTGGAAAACACACGTCAGAGATGCGTGAGAGTTTCACATTAGTTACCAAAGCATGTTCACGTTTATGTACATAGTGCAAAAGACACAGCGATGAGAATCACTCCAAACACAGAGAGAGAGAGCGAGAGCGAGAGAGAGAGAAAGCGAGAAAAAGAGAGAGAGAGTGTGAGAGAGAGAGCGAGAGAAAGCGAGAGAGAGAGAGTGTGTGTGAGAAGAGAGAGAGAGAGTGAGAGCGAGAGAGAAAGCGAGAAAGAGAGAGAGATAGAGAGAGAGAGAGAGAGAGAGAGAGAGAGAGAGAGAGAGAGAGAGAGAGAGAGAGAGAGAGAGGTGGATCTGGACACTGCTACGGTAAGCTTATTGCACTGAGATCGAGATGATCCAGAACATTTACACGGCTACACGATCTCGGCAGATCGACTCTCCGTTCGCCCTCACGTTAGTCACCAATACACCAGACATTTACCAAGAGAGCGTTAATATACATCATTATAACCTCAGAAATCCTTCATGTGGAGCCGACCGTGACTAAAGACGGAGGAGAGAGACCGGAGTAAACGTGTTAGAGACACAACCACACGGAGAGGATCTGAAGCACCAGAATACGGTAATTTACCGACACGATCCCATCAGTGCAGGAGAAACCCGAAGACACGTGAAATAAAACACACCCGTCATCTGTTTTAATTCAAGCGTGATAAATAGAACCGAAGACGACAGAATATTAGAAACATTTAAACATGTTATGTACACCAGGATTCGCTCATTTGCTCACGTCATTAGTTTCTCTTCTGTAGGTTAATGCCACCTGGTTAAACTAAATGCACGCTTAGATCAGACGTGTGTGTGTGTGTGTGTGTGTGTGTGTGTTGGAATGAATGAACGTTTGTTTCTTTCATTAACTTTAAGAAAGAATTCCCCCAAACCTTGACTCATTTACTCTGCCTCATGTCCTTTATTTCTTCAGTGGAAGTATCAAGACAGCGGTTCATATGAATCAGTGATCAAATGACTCTGAATCAAATACCTTCTGTAAAGTTGTTCAGCCTTTGTGCTTCGCGGAAGAAACGACACGAGGATGAAGAGATGAAGACAGAATGAACTGTTCCTTTAAGACTCACAGAGCTGATTCATATGAGTCATATGGATGACTGTTATGATGCTTTACGGTCATTTTTGGAGCATCAGTCAATGTTCACAATGATGAAGAGAATCATGCGTCGTTCCTCTAAAGGGTTTGAGGGCGAGCCGACGATGATGAGTGTAGAGAACATGAGTGAGGTGTGTGTGTGTGTGTGTTTTGTGAACGTTTGTATACTTCATTAACTTTAAGAATTCACCCAAACCTTTGCTTCGCAGAAAAAAACGACACAATGACGAATAAATGAAGACAGAATGAACTGTTCCTTTAAGACTCACAGAGATTCACAGAGCTGATTCATATGAGTCATATGATGATGCTTTACGATCATTTTTGGAGCATCAGTAATTGTTCACAATGACGAAGAGCATCATCCGTCGTTCCTCTAGGGACCTGACGATAAGGAATCGTTCACAGAGAGTGTGTGAGTCAGTGTGTGTGTGAAACACCTGTCACCGTGTCCGCCGCATCCTTCTCGTCAGCCGCCGGTTCTGCGATGACATCAGAGTCGTCGAGC
>CM070824.1:46369987-46402487 GCA_036326025.1 Chrosomus eos | reverse complement strand
GTGTGAGTGAGAGAGTGAGTGAGAGAGAGTGTAAGTGTGAGTAGGGCTGCACGTTTTCAAGTTTTTCATTAACCGTTAACTGATGTCCTTATCGGTTAATACTCGGTTAACCATAATGTGCGTGCCGCAACCCCGAGATACAGACACACGAGAAAGGGGTAGTTCATTTTTAACACCTTTAATAACTGCACAAAACATCTTTAACTTTTAGGTGGCAAAATATTGTTTTAGGCTACCTAATTCTGTGAATTACACTGCACAAACCAAAAGTACTAGGCTACTGCCAATAAAGAAGGGTTAGTTCTCCCCAGAACATAAAATATTCATTTTATTTTTCGTGTTCGCATTTATATGGAGCAAACAATGGGACGTGACAGTTCTTGAAGCGGCACAAAAACTTCCAGAGACCTCAAACAGAAAGCACAAAGCCTTTCTTTAAAGTGAATTTCGTTTTGTATTAATTGTATCTTAATTTTAATAAATATTTCCTCAACCAATTACCTGGATTTAATAAATAGAAGTAAATATAGCAGACATTAGATAATCACGGAGCCGCCGGTGCGTGAACTGAGCGCATCTCATAAACAAACCGAAACCGAAACTCCGCGTATGAGGTAGCCTACTTAACATACCTGAGAAATATATCTATATTGAAATGTCTACTTTTAAACAGAACAATTCAAAACGAAAGAAAACAGACTGCTCTTATGTAATCCGTATGAAAAGTGCATTTCTCTCTGGCGCGTTCACTGTGAAGATTGCGAGTCAGCATCGTCAACTTCATCTTTCCAGCCGAGTGAGCCGACACTGACAGAAAACACTTATTTATTAATAAACAATTAAAATGTCTCCTTGCTATATTTGACATATTCATAATCATTACTTTTGCCTGTTCTTTTTGACAGCTTTTAGGTTATTGGCAGCGCCACCCAGGCTACATTGAACGCGTCAGCACCGAAAACATGATTTTTTTTGAATAATCGCACAACCTATTTGATATTCCAATTAAATAGGCTACTCAGTTAGGCTACTCATCCGAACCAACTATTAAACAAATGTTTACCTGTAAGCGGTCTTTTTACATGTTAGTTTTTCCGTGAGCGGGAATTGAAAACCAGGAGTGGACTCTGAGCGAAGTGATTACAGAATGCTTAGAGTGGAGAGAGGAACTGCTTTCGCTCCACTCCAGGCTTTGATCACATCCCCCTCACTCAGCAAGATGATTAGGCTACACCAAAGCCCGTCTACGGAAAGCCTGGGCACTTCCTATTAGCCCCGTTGTATCATCTTTGGTTGCAGTTCCATTCGAATTCCACTGGAGGTGATCGAGAGCGAGCGCAGAATGAATGGGAGTCTATGGAGCTAAACGGCTAAATGTATCTCTTTCTCCTGCTTGTCGTTGAATAAACGTAGATTTTATTGTTGATTCCGCAAGTTCAATATAGATTATAGGCCAAAAGTCGAATGAACGAGTACTTATGTCCTTTCGATTTCTTACAGGTTAGGCCGTTGTTGGCCGGAACAAGCTAGCATTCTGCTACTGTGTGACGTCATCACATGTTTGAACGGATTTTTAGAACAGATAAGTGAACTTAAAAATGCAATTTTCAGCAGAGTGTATTATCTTTGCCCTCCCTTTTGAATGCAACTTTCAAATTACTTGACAAAAAATTATATCCTGAGAAAAGTGGATTTCTGGGGGTGAAACCCCATAGACTCCCATTCATTCTGCACTCGCTCGCGAGCGCCCCCGCATGGACAGAGACGTGTTACTGCAGCCAGTCCAGAAACCGGAAGTAACCAGACAGTGCCAATTCTCTCCTTATTAGACATTCTCTGGCTACACCTCGTCTTTCCTTAATTTAAGACCTATTCAAACTAAAATTAAGACATTACACTATTTGAGAAATGAAAGCCTATTTACGGCCTTAAAATTATGAAAAGTGAACTTCTTGTGGACATTAGCCTACAAATGTCTGTGAGCGCTCTGGCGGTCTCTGGTGATGCAACAATTCACGCCATTGACGCCACTTAACCGAGCAAAATGTTTCACTCGGTTACGCAATTTTTAACGGTTAATCGGTTAACCATGGACACCCCTAAGTGTGAGTGAGAGTGAGAGTGTGTGAGTGAGTGAGTGTGTGAGTGATTACTGATGGTCTCTGACCTTTGGCCTGGATCTTCTCACAGTTGGGCGAGATGATGACACACTTGATCTTGTGCAGCTTCATGTGTTTGGTGACCTCTCTCAGACCCATGACCAGACGCCGCTTGGCTTTGGCTTTGCTCGGCTCCTTCTGATAAACCCGTTCCTGGAAGCGAACCAACTCCTGCAGGAGCAGCGTCACACTCTCGTCGATGTCCTTACTCAACACCTGATTACAGTACCTGACACACACACACACACACACACACACACACACACTGATACATCAAACGGACTGATAATCACTCAATGTAAAAAACATTAAATGAATCATCAAAGGGTCTGTTCACACCTTAACTGCAACAAAAACGTCACACACTCACAGAAGAAACAAGTGAATGTTTGTGCCGAATGTGAACAGATGCTAAATTTATTTATTTGTTTAAAAAAATTTAACTGTCAAGCATGAAAACAAATATTTTAGTTCAGATACTGCAACTCATTAAATCACTTTAATTAATGAAAGTTTGAAAAGCAAATGTACTGTACTAAACATTTTTTATACAATATATTTGACACAATTTTAACTCAGTCATAAAATCTAAAATCTATCATAATTTCACAAATCTAAAGACAGAGCATTATGTTTTTGCTTTAAATCTTGAAATTATACAATCTCATTTAAATAAAAACAACTGTTCATGTTACATGTGTTTGGATCATGATTAAATGCAGCGTTTTTGACAACAGATCTTTTGCTTGTTTGGTCTGTTATAGGGCAAATAAACAAGAAATAAACTTGCTTAAAAAAAATTCAGCAATCGGAATCGGCGATGAAGAAAATCACGATCAGTGCATCTCTATAAAACAGTACATTCTGTAAAGTGTGAAACATGACTCCGCCCTCTAGGAGGAGGAGCCGTGAGAGTGAGTGAGTGAGTGTAGTGTGGTGTGTGTGTGTGTGTGTGTGTGTGTGTGTGTGTGTGTGTGTGTGTGTGTGTGTGTGAGGTTGGGTTAGTGTGTTTGTACTTGTGGGTGTGGGTTGGGTTAGTGTGTGTGTGTGTGTGGGGTTGGGGTTAGTTGGTGGTTGTGTTGTAGTGTTTGTGTGTGTGTGTGTGTATGGGTAGGTTTAGGGGTCGGTTTGTAGTGTTTGCTAGGTGTGTGTGTGTGGTGTGTGTGTGTGTGTGTGTGTGTGTGTAGTGTGTGTGTGTGTGTGTGTGTATGTGTAGGGTTGGGTTAGTGTTTGCTGTGTGTGTGTGTGTGTGTGTGTGTGTTGGTGTGTTTAGGTCGTAGGCTCGTGCTAAGTCGGGTGTGGTGTTGTGTGTGTGATACTCCTAAAGCGGCGGCTGTGTATCTTGGTGATTGCAGACGCAGCCATGGGCTCCGATGCCGGAGACTGGCTGGTGAACCTGAGACACCGGAGTGATGCTGTACGGAGAGTTCTGACTGGCTGGAGACAGGGACGCATCACTGGGCATGCTCAGACCGTTCTCTGCAACACACACACAGGAGAAAGATGAGCAATGCAGCGCACCTCACACATTATTGTGTTTGTGATCATATTAGCGCTGCACCATACTGGAAAAAACTGACATTGCCATATTTAATATAGGGCTATGTTCTGTAAAAAAAAATGTGTCACTTTAAATAACAGTGCAGTTATCATTTAATTTAAAAGTCTAATAATAATACAATAAGGGTAACCCTAAGAGTGTGGTGTAGTGTGTGTGTGTGTGTGTTGTGTGAGTGTGTGAGTGATGTGAGTGAGTGGAGTGAGTGAGTGAGTGAGTGAGTGATGTGGTGAGTGAGTGTAGTGGTGAGTGAGTGAGTGATGTGAGTGAGTGAGAGTGAGTGTGAGTGAGTGAGTGAGTGAGTGAGTGAGTGAGTGAGTGTGAGTGAGTGAGTGAGTGAGTGAGTGAGTGAGTGTGTGAGGTGAGTGAGTGAGGTGAGTGTGTGAGTGAGTGTGAGTGAGTGAGTGTGAGTGTGAGTGAGTGATGTGAGTGAGTGAGTGTGAGTGAGTGAGTGAGTGTGAGTGAGTGTGAGTGAGTGAGTGAGTGAGTGAGTGTGAGTGAGTGAGTGAGTGAGTGAGTGAGTGAGTGAGTGAGTGAGTGAGTGAGTGAGGTGAGTGAGTGAGTGAGTGAGTGAGTGAGTGTGAGTGAGTGAGTGTGTGTGTGTGAGTGATTGAGTGAGTATGTATGTATGTGAATAGATTTGCTTTCTCAGTACAAACAGGAAGCATATTTCCCAGCAGTGTCACAGAGATCAGATGAGGAACTGATGATGATGGTGTGTGTGTGTGTGTGTGTGTGTGTGTGTGTGTGTGTGTGTGTGTGTGTGTGTGTGTGTGTGTGTTCGTACCGTCCTGCTCCTGTGTGAGTGTGTCAGTGAAGCTCAGAGAGTCTCTCTGCTCGTCGGCTCCAGACACGCCCTGATCCGCTGAACTCTTGCCCTTCTTAACCTCGCGCTCCTGCAGAATAATCTACACACACACACACGTACACACACAGAGAGACAGGGAGGGGTTAATGTGCTGTGATGTCATATCCTGTCATGCTCAGCGGTGTGTGCGTGTGTGTGAATGTGTCCGTGAGTGTGTTGTAAAGCACCTTCTTCATGGCGGTGGTCTTCTTGACTTTGGGAATCTCTCTCTCTTTGCCTCTCTTGATGCGCGGCGCGCTGGAGTCCAGGATGTTGTGGGGAGGAGTGTGTGTTCTTGAGTCCCGTCACTCGACTGCCGCCATCTTTACTGTGCAGAGCGCTTACTGTCCCGACTAACAACAACACACACCAGTGTTAGCTGAGAATCACTGGATAATAACAAGCCAGAATCTTCCTCTCTCTCTCTCAGCACTGAAGAGATTAAACTGCAGTTCCTCCACTGGCCACTAGAGAGGGCTGCAGGAGAGACTCAATCCCATAAACCCTCATGATAAAATGCCCAACTTTACAGCAGAAAAAAAAAGTTCACAGTCTGGTGCAAAAAGTGGTTTTGGTCTATAAAGCTAATTTTGCCCTTCATGACGACAGTGAGGGAGGTGAATTTTTTAAAAACGCATTCTTTTAAATTAGATTAAGCCTTAAATTTGTGCATAATTAGGGGCGTGGCCACTTGAGTGACAGGAGGACTGCTGCTGATGTCACTACTAGCCGTTTGTCTGCTGTCTGTTAGCGTCACCTCAGCTAATCCGCCTCGCTGCACATGTTCGTTTATCCGGGTGTGACGCGCAGCCAAGATGGCGACGGCCGGCTCCGCCCACTTTGGGCTTCAAAAACGCTCTTCAGAAACACTACGCGTGATGTCACGGACACTACGCCCATATATTTTTTTCACATAATTTTGTGATGTGCAGCAAAACTCATTCTACTATTCATTTTTATTTAAATAAAGACTGAAAGACCTGTTGCATGAAGTCATGTGACCATAATGTAGTTTTATTACAGCCTACGTTTAACTTTTTATTACTGACGATTGTGATAAATGTGATCAAAGATATCTTTTCATGTTAATCAAGCAACAATTCTATTTTAGAAACATTTCTATTTTTGTTCAAAATGTGAACAAACCGTATTCACTCAATGTGTATTTTTTATTGTTAACATCTTGCAATAATTATGAATTTATCCAGTTTGTTTATGAGTGCAGTGTGCTTGCAGAGACTCCGCCCACATGCTCTTCTGATTGGCTGTGATTTTTGATTGATTTTGCTTATCGCTGGAATCGTATCTGGTTAGGACACAGTGTAAACTTAAACTTAAATAAACTTTAGTTGGTCACAGGCTACAATAATACAAATGCCAATTGAAAAATATTGGGTTTGCGTCGTAAACAAGCAGGGTGATGCTAACTTATGAAAATATGTAATCATAAATTATAACTGCAGCGCTCCAATTACCAACATTTACAGGAAATAAATCACTTTTGTTTGAAGAATAATGTGTATAAATGCAGTTTTCGAGTGTTGTACCTGTGTATGAGAGTGGTTTGGTGTTGTTGAGTTGTCGCGCTCTCATGGCCTGTTGTTGTTTCTCTAGCGCCGCTAACATGTCGCCCAGATCCAACTGTACCGGCGTCCTGCTCTTCTTACCGGCTGCTTTAGACAGAGCCTCCTAAACACACACACACACACACAGATCTGATGCATGAACGTCTGATGCATACGGCACAGTTTTCTGTCGCGATCTGATTGGTTGATGCAATGAGTGCTAAGTGTTGTCACTAAAAATTAAATTTCAGTATTCGGTACCAATACCAGTGAAAATCCACGATTCTCGGTACCAAAGCTCAATTTAGATTAAATGTACATATATTAAAGTGTATATCACGGTTACAAAGCTGGAAACTGTAGTATTAATAAACACTTTACAATAAGATTAAATTTGTTAGATAACATTAGATAAAATGACCTAACAATAAACATTAGTTATATACTGTAGCAATTATTCTCCTTGGGGTTAATAAAAAAATTCCTAATACATTTTTAAAATCAAAAGTTTTATCTGTTAACATTATTTAAAGCACAATGAATGAAGTGAACAAACATGAACAAATCAAGTGTTTGTAATAAATAACATTCACAAAGATTAATTAATGTTGTAAACACATCTTGTTCACTCATGAGTTGATGCATTAAGTAATGTTAATGAATGGTGTCTTATTGTAGTGTTACCCATCTATACAGGAGATAAAACATGTTTTATTTGACTTGACTTTAATTAATCCAAAACTGCATTCATATTTAATTTTAAAAGGGCTTTTTAAACCTGCTAAGAGTTACCCAGCCAAGAATAAGCCTAGAACTGCTTTTCTGACGGACTGATTTAATGACATAGAGATGCACTGATACTGATACCGGTACTGGTGTCGGTCCGATACTGTGCTCGTGTACTCGTAAAACTACCCAGATACCACTTTAGAGGCTGTTCACATATCACGTTTTTTTGAACATGCAAAACTGCAAATTCTATATTTCAAATGTAGGCGCGCGGCAAGTGGGCTCATAATAGAAGCGCTCGTTTTTCCAGGCGACATGAAATCATCTCATCTCAACAGGTCATGTGACAAAAACCACCCGATCAGCTTCGGCCTTTCTGTAACAACATGGAAAGCTGGGCCGAACAGCTGATCATACTGTGCAGGGCGGCTCTTTATTTCTCATCTCCATAAATACATCTAGTAGTAAAGCTAATACAAGAGCTAGAAATCAGTTAATGCTTTGCTGATACTTCCTCGTCATCATGAAGAGCGCAGATCACTCCGCTTTCTCCCGCGGCGTCTGTCGTTGCTCTGCAACCGTGAACAGAGGCGCGCCTGGAAAAACAAGCGCTATGTAAACGGCCCCTTATGGCAACGTGACGACAGCCTAATTCAAAATATTTCCATATGTGGCTCTTTCCTACTTTCTTGTCAACAAGTGTATTCATTAGCATTAGCATTAGCAGCACTGGTCACCATGTCTCAGTGTTTTTATGAAGAGGACGCAACTCTGCACCTGTCGGACAGCGCATCAAGAACCGGATTGACCCGGTACTTCAGAAAAGCTGGTACCGCAACCTTTAATTTTTTTAGTAGTAACGTTACTCGGTAGCGAAGTACAGGGTCTTTTCTCAACACTACTAACCAGGATTAACTAAACACTGGATTTTCAAACGCATGTGAAGTTCGCGGCTCCATTGTTGCAGTAAACTTGAATTTGAAACATCCTTGAATGAATAATTTTTTAGATGCATGCCGGTCTGACATCGATATTATATTGTCACGCCCATAAACATGACGCGGAACAAAACGAACTGTGATTGGTTGTGTTATTGTGATTGGTTCTGCTGTCAGTCTGAAGCTCTGGCTACGCGAGGCGACTCCTGTACAGATGGAGAGTGTGTGTGTGTGTGTGTGTGTGTGTGTACCTGTAGTTTCTTCTGCTCCATGCTAATCTCGGAGTATTCCTGGGCTGTGGCGAGAGCGGCCGCTAGCGCTTTCTTCCTCTGACTCTTGGCTCTCTTGGGAACGGAGCTGGTGATCGGGATGGGCGTCTGCACGATACTGATGGGGGAATTCTCCGGAAGGTTATCCAGCTGCACACACACACACACACACACACACACACACACACACACACACACACACACACACACACGTTTAAGACCCTCATATACTTCATTGTGTGGCATCATTTCAAACAAAATTTGGTTAAAACAAAGATTGTGTCTTGAGTTTGAAACCGCTTGTCTAAGCAAATTTTCCCCAAAAAATCATTAAGTCACGGCGGCCATCTTTGAAACGGCTCTCGGGCATGTAAGTGCATCTCTTTGAATGGGGAAACATCAAATTCCCTGAAACTGTTCGCCAAGCTTACGATTAAACTTCATATGTGAAATTACCAATGAAATCTGACAACAACTGTCTCATAAATGTTGTTTCTACACGCTCGAATCATGACTGAAAACAAAAATTCACAGTAAATTTTTAGGAACCGGAGCTTCTAACGGCAGCTGTAGTGACACGATGACTTTACCAATCAGCGATTGGCTCTTATTTAGAAGGCGGGACTTATTCCACCACATTGAGCATTGCACTTTTCCCAATTCAAAAGAATACGAGCGACAAGTCTTGTATTATTCTCATTCTTTGGGAATACGCCTTCAAGCTAGCATTGGTTCATGTGATGATGATGTAATAAGTGGGCGTGGCACAGAGGCTCCGCCTTCTTTGAGCTGAAACTCTTCATCAGTTCAGTCGGTCGAGGTCAGACACACATGAACACACTGAGAAGCTGAAGCTGAGAGAGACACTGACTCTGTTTTTCATGTTTAATACTGTAAAGCTGCTGTTTTAAAGCCATCCACTGTATAAAGTGTAATCACTATGATCAGAGCCTTTCTGAACTGCCGTTTCTCACGCTAGTATTTTTTTTAGTAATTGAGAGGAAATCGCACAGTACATATTTACATATTCTTCTAAATGTGTGCGGGGTCAGGATGTTTGCTAACAGTGTATCACTGCTAAGAGATTTGAAGCTTGTCGAAACACTCACCAGGTTCTTGGGAAGTTTGGGTTGAACAGGATCCGGTTTATTCCGCTGAGCAGCGCCGCCTGTGGCCAGATCAGGAAACTCATCCTCATCCTGACAAACAGAGACAATCAACAATAAAAAGTGAGTGTGAGTGTGTGTGTGTATGTGTGCGTGTGTGTGTGTGTGTGTGTGTGTGTGTGTGAGAGAGAGGGTTTGTGAGAAAGAGAAAGAGAGAAAGAGAGAGAGAGAGAGAGAGAGAGAGAGAGAGAGAGAGAGAGAGAGAGTGTACCTGAAAGTACAGTGGCTCGTCGGGTGTCAGGGTGTGTGTGTGTGTGTGTGTGTGTGTGTGTGTGTGTGTGTGTGTGTGTGTGTACCTGAAAGTACAGTGGCTCAGGTGTGTGTGTGTGTACCTGAAAGTACAGTGGCTCGGGTGTGTGTGTGTGTGTGTGTGTGTGTGTGTGTGTGTGTGTGTGTGTGTGTGTACCTGAAAGTACAGTGGCTCGGGTGTGTGTGTGTGTGTGTCGTTACCTGAAAGTACAGTGGCTCTGGGGTGGTGTGTGTGTGTGTGTGTGTGTGTGTGTGTGTGTGTACCTGAAAGTACAGTGGCTCGGGTGTGAGGTGTGTGTGTGTACCTGAATGTACAGTGGCTCGTGTATGTGTGTGTGTGTGTGTACCTGAAAGTACAGTGGCTTGGGTTTGAGGTGTGTGTGTGTGTGTACCTGAAAGTACAGTGGCTTGTGTGTGTGTGTGTGTGTGTGTGTGTGTACCTGAAAGTACAGTGGCTCGGGTGTGAGGTGTGTGTGTACCTGAAAGTACAGTGGCTCGTGTGTGTGTGTGTGTGTGTGTGTGTGTACCTGGAAGTACAGTGGCTCGGGTGTGTGTGTGTGTGTGTGTTGCGTGTGTGTGTACCTGGAAGTACAGTGGCTCGGGTGTGAGGTGTGTGTTGGGGGTCTCTGGAGGGGTCGATCTCCTCTGTCCTCCTGAACGACATCCAAAACTCATCTGGAAGTCCTGCGGGTCACATGATGCAGAACGGTTCCTCTCCATTAGTTTCCACTAAGGGCCAAAATCTGCCAACAATACAAAGCCAAGGGCCACGACCACAAAGCTCTGACCGCAATGTTTGTTCTGCTTTGAAACCCAGCGCTGGGTAAATATGGGACAGAACACATGCTGGTATATTGTTGGATTTTATAAATCAACCCATTTGCTGGGTCAGTCAATTAGATATTGAAGGTTTTTCATTTTAAATAATAAAAATGCACTCTAAAATCTCTGTTATATATAGGAGAGTTATACAATATTTCTCTACTTTGTTATACTAGGGGCGTTCGCACCGGGTAGTTCTAGACACCAGGGGCCGGTTCCACAAAGATAGACTGTGACTGTGGCTTAGATACAGTAGATAGTCAGACTTCAGATAGACATCTAAATCAGACCGCTGCACACTCTAGCTGTGTCTGAAACCGCTGCCTATCTACTATATAGTGCACTATATCGGGTGTCGGACATTTTGTAGTGGTGTCTGAATTCTGAGTGAACGACATCATTCCCTACATTCATTCACTAATTTACCCACAATCCTCTCTGAATTTGAGTGTACATTCGATGTACACTTGCTGAAACACTATTTCCCACAATCCAATGCGGAGAGAACTAAGCGCGAGAAAGTGTAAACCAGAGATTACATTACAGCTTTCTTATTCCTGCTTTAACATTTATTTCATGCTAGTTTAATTTTTTTTTATTAATCATTACTTGAATAGAACATATTAAAACATTGAGAGACAATATTATTTAGATGAATTTTAAAATTAAATGAAATTTATTTATATTTATTAGGTAAATTATATAGACCTGTATATAATTTTTTTTATTAAAATATATTATTTATTTCCGAATTCCGAATTTATCGTCCGAATTCACTCACTTCATTTCGTTCACTCCTTGCAGATACGGTGCACTCAAATGTTGTACACTATATAGGGATTAGTGAATGAGTGAACGAGTGAGCGGTTTCAGACACAGCTTCTGACTATCTAGAGTAGGACTACACTGCAATGAATTCTGGGTAAAATAAGACACTTTTCAAAACAAAAAACATGGCGGTATTTGACATTAGTGCGGGCCAAACACTCCTCTCTCGTGGGCCGCCTGTTGAGGAGCTCTGATGTAGAATAACTCGCCGGTGACGGTCATGTGAGCGGTCGAGCTGTACCTGTGTGTAGCTCCTCTCAGGTGTTCTGCTGCCTCTGAACAACTGTGTGTTCCTGTCGGCCCACGGCTTCTGGACGGCCTGTGACGAGACATTCCCCCAGCTGACTGCTGGAGGCACACACACACACACACACACACACACACCACACACACACGCACACACACACACACACACACACACACACACACACACACACACACACACACACACACACACACACACCACACACACACAACCACAACACACACACACCACAGACCACACAATTATAATGACAACTGTAATTGACACTAACTGTGAAGACAACTATGATGATAATGATAAGCATAATTTACAATAACTAGAACGATAACTATTAACTAAAATTATAACAAATATGACGATAACTATAATGAAAACTACTATAACTATGATAACTATAATAATACTTCTACCAATAACTATGACAATTATTATGATAACATCTATGATAACTATGAAAATTATAATGATTAACTTTAACTATAATAATAACCGTCTGAAATGTAATGATAGTATAAGAATAATTACAACACACCGATAACGCTAGTGTTAATTATATAACGTCCACACTAATATCATTCTGATTATTTAAAGTGGATTCTAACGATATTGTCATTATTGTTATAGTTGTGAGATCTTACCTGTCATGACGCCAGCGTCCACAGCCTGCAAACACACACAACACACACACACACACACACACACACACACACACACACACACACACAGATGAGAGAACAGCAACCGTAAAAATATAATCCTCATAAAACCTTAAACAGACGAGCTTAACCTTCATCATTCTCTCGCACTTTGTAACAAATCTTTCCCTCGAAGCCCTTAAATTACACTTTTTTTTGTCCAGAAAGCTTATTTTATTTCATTTTGATAATATTTTTTCAAATTTTTACTGCAATATTTTTATTATTTTTGTTATTAAATATATTAATATTTTAGCAGTCACATTTTGTGTTTATTTACCTTTTATTATAAACATTTACCTAAATTTACTGTTTAAATTACTAAATTAGATCAATAAATAATAATTTAAGCACATTCCTCACATTCTTTCAACTCACAATTTCATGCATAACTCTTTTAATTCAGCTGTAAATATCTTACATTGTGTGTCTTTGACCTCTTGTGGGAAATATAATAATATAAGATGATATTTGATGACTCTAGATGGGCTTATATCTCTATTATGGAGTAAATGATGTTCCTCTGGGTCCTAAAGTCAGTTTTCTTCGGTGTGTTTACACACACATGTACACATTATACACACATTTTATGGTAAAGTTTGAGCATTTTTAATTAGAATTGTGAGCATGTTTATGTTTCTCTATGTGTCCTGAAGCATTCCTCACATTACACTCATTCCTAAGTCAGATTGACCCAAGAGGGAAGGATTTTACTTTTTTAAATTTCAACCACAAAACTCCTCGAATCCATTCAATATTTTTTTGTGTGTATTCGTGGTTCAAGTTCGACAAAAGTCCTGGGGTCTTGGACCCCTCTGATGAACACTCAACTGTTTTACTTAAATGAGTTTCTGGGTAAAATGCCCCTTGGGAAGGGTTTAGCGTACCGCCGCGGGTGTGTGTTGATTGGTGGAGGTGTTGTTGGCTCCCTGGTTGTGTTTAGGACTGCAGTATCCGCTGTCACTGTCGATGTCGGCCTCGCTGGCTCCCTGCTCACTGGACGACTCCTGCTGCGACGTGCGCCTGCGTCGAGCTTTATTATTCCACAGCTGAGGACTCGCCTGATCCGACACACACCTGACCGGCCCGCTGCCGGACCCTCGCCGGGGAAATCTGAACACACACACACACCCCACCCAACAACAAACACCGTTTGAATGAATCATTCATTGACTCACTCATTAACAGTGACTCGCTGCCACCTACTGACGGTTTCAATTTCACATTTGAAGCATCTTTTATCTTATTTTTAAAATAATTTCAAAATATTAATATTCATCATTTTATGTTTGAAAAATCAATTCAATTCACATTTATTTGTATAGCGCTTTTCAAAATACACATCGTTTCAAAGCAGCTTTACAGAAAATGTCCATATTAAAATTTACAGTGATCTGATCTAAGTATGCATTTCAGAAATGTACATATACAAATCACAGTTAGCTAAAAATGTATTAATTTAAACAATGTAATAATTTAACGTAGAAACAATGAGCTCATACTTGTTTGTTAACAAATGATCATGACATTTAGAAAATCAAAACATTATTAATGCATTTGTTAAACTGCAGGTGTCATGAAACAGCCTGTGTAAAACAATGCAACTTCTGTATTTTCGATATTTTATAATTCTATGTTTTTTTGTCAATATCGCAGTCGATCAAAGGTCAAAGTCAGTACCTGTCTGCTGCGCTGCGTCCACCAACAGCACCGTCTTGGACCTCCCATCAGGCCCGGTTGCACACACCTCCTTCTGCACCGCCACGCTCCGCATCACGGGACGCTTGGCTCTTATTGGCTGAGCCATCGGCTGCTGGAAATGATGTAAAGGACACATCAGGGTTAGTTTAAATCACTGAAATATGTGACCCTGGACCACAAAACCAGTCACAAGGGTCAGTTTTTTGAAATTGAGAGGTATACCTAAGCTTTTCGTTGATGTATGGTTTGTTAGGATAGGACAATATTTGGCTGAGATATAACTATTTGAAAAAATGAAAAAAATCCAAAGATTGAGAAAATTGTCTTAAAATTGTGCCTTTATGTTTGAGATTTTGCTGCATCCACTCACAAAAATATATTTTTGTATATATTTAAGGTAGGAAAATTACAAAATATCTTCATGGAACATGATCTTAATATCCCAATGATTTAATCGATAATTTTGACCCATAAAATGTATTTTTGGCTATTGCCACAAATATACTCCCGTGTGTGTGTGTGTGTGTGTGTGTGTGCCATACCTTGTGCAGTACAGGTGTTCGTGGGACGCCTCTCCCTCTCTGCGGTGTCGCTCTCTCGCTGCAGTCGGACACCGGGTTCAACACGCCGGCCGGCACGGGCCCCGCAAACGGCCCCGGGAAGGGCTGGTAGAAGCCCATGACAGGCGGGCAGGGCGTGGGCATGATGGCGTGGTAGTAGGTGGCGTAATCGCTGGTGACGGGCGGCTGAGGGGACGGCAGGATGGGGTAGGCCAGGTACGGGCCGCCGGGGCTCGTGTTGAGCTGCTGCCAGCGCTGGTCTCCTCCGTTATACACCGGCAGCTGACGACTGAAGAAGAGCGGGTTTATATGCACAATTAAAACAGAGAGTTGAGCAATGTGCAGTGCATTATAAAGCAGATGCAAGAAGACAGACGCTAATCACAACAAAAACACTATTACGCAACGCATCTCTCATAACAGTGTTTAACAAACACCTGGGAGAAAAGACTTCAGTACAGATACTACTGGTTAAATATCACATTCAATTTACATTCATTCATTAGCATATGCTTTTATCCCAAGCGACTTATAAATGAGAACAATAGAAGCAGTGAAACTAACAATATGCAAATGCTGTGACCCTTCCCAGTTTAATCTAGTGCAGTACATGCACTTTTTCTTTACAACTTTTACCAACTTTTGTGGCTAGTATCTGTTGGCGGAGAGGGAAACCAGTTTGAAAACAGTCTCTGTTTATACCATTCCATCTGGTGACACAAAGGACACTTCAGATGTGTGACCACACACACACACACACACACACACACACACACACACACACACACACACACACACACACACACACACACACACCCACACACACACACACACACACACAGTAGCACAAAGTGTGCACTTCCTCCAATTCAAAGTGAACAGGAAGGAAAAGAAGCAGGATTAGGGAATAAACACACACACACACACACACACACACACACACACACACACAACACACGGATATGAGGTCATTTCATAGACTTCTAATGTTTTTATATCAAGTTAAATAGTTATAAATACAACAAAACATATAAATTATTTATTTATGGACATTTATTCCAACTCGTGAATGTCACCTAAGGGAGGCGATAACACACAGTGAGTGTGTGTGTGTCTGTGTGTCTGTGTATCTTGTGTGTGTGTGTGTGTGTGTCTTGTGTCTGTCGTCTGCTGTCTGTGTGGTGTGTGTCTGTCTGTGTGTGTGTGTGTTGTGTGTGTGTGTGTGTCTGTCTGTGTATCTGTGTGTGTGTGTTGTGTCTGTCTGTCTGTGTGTCTGTCTGTCTGTGTGTGTGTGTGTCTGTCTGTGTCTGTGTGTGTGTGATCTGTGTGTGTGTGTGTCTGTCTGTCTGTCTGTCTGTCTGTGTGTGTGTGTGTGTGTGTCTGTGCTGTGTGTCTGTCTGTGTGTATGTGTGTATGTGTCTGTGTGTCTATCTGTGTGTGTGTGTGTTGTCTGTCTGTCTGTCTGTGTGTGTGTGTGTGTGTGTGTGTATCTGTGTGTGTGTGTCTGTCTGTCTGTCTGTGTGTGTGTGTGTGTGTGTGTGTGTGTGTGTGTGTGGTGTGTGTGTGTGTGTGTGTGTGTGTGTGTGTGTGTGTGTGTGTGTGTGTGTGTGTGTGTGTGTGTGTAGTGTGTGTGTGTGTGTGTGTGTGTATGTGTGTGTGTGTGTGTGTATGTGTGTGTGTGTGTGTGTTGTGTGTGTGTGTGTGTGTGTGTGTGTGTGTGGTGTGTACCTGTTGCTCTGGTTCTCCTGTACGAAGGGGTAGCAGGTGATCAGGTAGGAGGGGATTTGTGTGGGCTCAGCTCCACCCTCACCGCACAGACTCATGGGTAATAATGAAGCTTCAACACCTTTCTTCTGAGGGATAAACGGTTCACTTCAGCAGAGAGCTTCACATCCTGAAACACACACACACTTGTGTATTTAGACACATAACGCTGCATTACAGGGCTGAACAACTGCATTTACTACCTTATTTTACTGAAATGTTAGTTATATGTGCCCATTATTACATTTTTTAACTTTTTATTAAATTTTCAGTAAGGTGAAAAAGTTAAAGCCTTTCTCCTGAGCTCACAAGAGCAAACATGAAAAAAAATGCAAGTAGCATTTATAAGACAAAGACAAATATAATCACATAAACTACAATTTTGAACAATTCTAAAAGCATCACATTTTATAACAGCCTTGTGTCGTACGGATCACTTTATGTTGTTTTGAAATGAATGCCCTATTGCATTATGGATAATAAATCAGTCTGATATGACACGCTGAGCATGGTTTCCTCCTACATAAATAAGTTGTGTTGGGGTGTGTGTGTGTGTGTGTGTGTGTGTGTGTGTGTGTGTGTGTGTGTGTGTGTGTGTGTGGTGCGCGCACATCATACTACTAATACAATATGTGTATGTGATATGTCAGCAACACACACACACACACACACACACGTCTATCTGAGTTATTCCAGAACGGCAGCTCGAGGAATCTGGAGCGGGAACAGCGAGTGACTGCAGTGCAGGTCATGTGACCGTGATGTCATCACATTCCACACATTCTCAGGTGAACGCACTGCACTTCCTGCAGAGAAGCTCGAAATCATTCCTATAATCAAGTCACCAAGCAGGAAGAGTCAATGAAATACGTCACAAACACTTCCTCATTATCACAACATCACACAATCTCTAAACACTCACAGGAAAATGAGGTGGAAAATAAAAAAAACATTATTTCCGGTGTAATGGTGTACGTTTCTCACTATTTGGTTGATTCTGGGTCATGATTTTTCTGGGTACAGTATTTATTTAAATCTGAGAGCTGGGTCACTCCTCCATAGGCTTCTAAGGACTGAAACTTGCCGGCCCAGAAAAGTTATTAAAGAAATCGTTAAAATAGTCCGAAGTGACGACAGTGGCTCAATCTGAAGTTTATCAAGCGATGAGAATACTTTTAGAGCGCAAAAAACAAACAAAAATAGCGACTTTATTCAAGTATTCTCTTTGGGCCTGGAGATTTCACAGTGTTATTGCGCAACGCTTCTGGTTGAACGTCACACACAAAGACACACACACATGACCAGCGTCGGCCAATAGTGAGCCTGCGTGTGACGTATAACACAGAAGCGCTGCACAGATACACTACGTCAACAGCTTAGGAGAAAGACACGGAAGAGAAGAGATGGTTGAATGAAGGGTTGTTATTTTTGTTGTTTTTTTGCGCTCAAAAAGTATTCTCGTCGCTTGATAAACTAGATTGAGTCACTGTAGTCACTTGGACTATTTTAACGATTTCTTTAATAACTTTTCTGGGCCGGCAAGTTTCAATCCCTTAAAATGCTTGGAGGAGTGACCCAGCTCTCAGATTTAATCAAAATATCTTATTTGTGTTCTGAAGATGAACGAAAGTCTTACGGGGTTGAACAACATGAGGGAGAGTAATTACTGACAGAGTTTACATTTTGGGGTGAACTATCCCTTTGAGTGTTTGCAAAATAGAAAAAATATCGGCATTAATTTTCACTATATTTACTCACTGAAAAAAGATTGTAAGAGTCTGACAGCTTAAAACTTCTAATGAAATCGATGAGGCTGATTATATAATAAATAATAAAAATAATAAAATATAATGTCACTTCTCTCTCAAAATAACTGAAGCAAATCTTCACTCTTGCCTGTCAGAACTGCCCTGATCCAAGATGCAATACAATGGAATTGAAAACATATACTAATATTATAATAATAAATGACAACATCCTGATTCCCTAATTAAATACACAGTCATTGTGATCAGAAACAAAGACACATCTGATGCTGTGTGTGTGTGTGTGTGTGTGTGTGTGTGTGTGTGTGTGTGTGTGTGTGTGTGTGTGTGTGTGTGTGTGTGTGTGTGTGTATGTGTGTGTGTGTGTGTGTGTGTGAGAGAGAGAATGGAGTGTGTGAATGGAGTGTGTGTTATAGTATATAGTAGCAATTGTTCGTCAGTAGGTGGTGGGCGGAGCTCTGTACACTCTTCCGATTGTGATGTCACACACACACCATCTGCTCTCTCGCCCAATCAGATCACCGACAGTAACATCAGTCCACGCTGCTAATCAAATCTCCAAGCGTAAACTATCCATCGCTCTAAACTCAGCGTGACACCACAGCATTAATGACAAACATTAACATCATGATATTCCGTAAAGCACTGGAATTGATTTGGCTCAATATCACATGACACTTACAGACAAACGGATGTAGGCGTCACATCAGGGATTAAAGTGAGGACGGCGGCCGGCGTTAAGCT
The DNA here is from genome assembly GCA_036326025.1 of Chrosomus eos. Lineage (NCBI taxonomy): Eukaryota > Metazoa > Chordata > Actinopteri > Cypriniformes > Leuciscidae > Chrosomus > Chrosomus eos. The sequence goes on along the minus strand of CM070824.1, from coordinate 46,383,862 downwards.
AATTACACAAGCAGCTGGGTTAGGACAGATTAGAGTACACACACTAAAGTGAGAGTCACACAGTACAAAAATATTGTTGGTTTTACTTAAAAAAATTAAGTAACTTGGTTGCCTTAATTTTAAGTTCATTCAATGATGTTAATACAATGAAGGAGAATGGATTAATCAAAAGAAACTCCAAATATTAAATTATCTGAACCACATAAGTGGATTTGACAAAAGAAAAAAAAAATGATAACAAATCATGGAAAGAATTGTTTCCAGTGTACAGAGAACATTGGGAATCAAACAACAATTATTTTCATTATATAGACTAAGACGATATCTTCTTCTGTAGGAGAAAATCACACCGGTTTGGAACGACGTGAGCAAGTAAATGATGACAAAATTATCATTTTTGGGTGGACTATCCCTTTAGACATGGTAAATGTGTGGCAGAGAACACAGAGCTCTTGAACGGCAGGAGATTCATGAACGTGAAGCTGGTCTGCTCAATGTGGGCCGAACTAATGAGGGCGATGAGGGACGCTTCTGTCTTTTCAGCATTTCTGTGTCAAGACTTTGTGTAGAAGACAGAGGGGTTTTGTGCTGGAGAGAGAGAGAGAACAGACAACACCGCAGAGAGAGAGAGAGAGAGAGAGAAGAGAGAGAGAGAGAGACAGACACTCCATCTCTAGTTGCTTGGCTTTACAGCAGAATATGTCTCATATTTGATAAATTTTGCATCATTGATTCTGTTATTTTCCAGTTTATTATTGCTTTTAAACAATCTGCATTGTATAAAGAGCTGTAGAAATAAAGATGGTTTGACTGAGTGACTCCCTCCATGTATTTTGGTTGATGAGTCCAATGAATATTCTATATGTCCATAGTGCTGTGCAACAATGTGCTCAATCGTCAATACAACTATATAGAGAAAACCCGTAACGCCAAAGATGGCGGTTGTATGCACATGCCCACCCCTCCCGCTGGAGCCGATCGTCTACTTTTAACATTCAAGCCGGGAAACATTTCAGCCTATCGTCTGGTTGCTTTGACGCATGCGCACAGTTGAAGTTTGCGATAGCGGAGACGATTTGTGACAGCGAGTTGTGTTGTGTGCAAGATCAGATGGAAGAGGGTTATAACAACGTTTTATGTCGGCCACAAATATGTTACCTTACATTCTGTTTAAGTGCTCGGCACAACACCGGCATTCTGGATAGAGACGTAAATGAAGTTGGTGTCGTGAACTCTTTTGCATGCGTAGTAAAAGTATAACCTGTGGGGAAAAAGCGTTTTAAACCTTATTTTGGGGCAAAGTACTCAAACTTTTTCAGTGATTTTTTTTATATTTTACTGCTGTTTCTATACATGCAGTTTTTATGTTCCGGTGACCAGTGCAGTTCTGACTCTCTGCCCATTCATTTAGATAGGAGCCTGGTCTTGATAGTCCCAAATACCCGGAGGCGTTGCCAAGATGGCGGCCGAGTGGCATGACTTGCCTAAAAGGACTTTGATATAACCCAATATGTGTTGAGCACCACAAAGCCGGCCGCTGAGTTTAAACCAAGTAAAATAACAAATAAATAAAAAAATAGTGGTTTTGCAATTACAAATACATTAAGGTAATCGGTAATTAGGCAAATTAAAACCTTTTCTAATTTTGGACCTGGACTTTTTGAGAAAGTGTGGGTCAATCTCAAACAGGACACAACAGCATCGCTCTGAGAACACAAACACACGTGATTCAGTTCAACACAAACTAGGGGTGGAACGGTACGCCTAAGTCACGGTTCGGTTCGTACCTCGGTTCAGACGTCACGGTTCGGTACGATTTCGGTACAATGGAGGGAAAAGCAAAACAAAAATGCAGAAGGCAATTTTTTTTTATTGTACATGTCTCAGCTGTACCACCTAGTGGTTATACAGTCTCTCCCCAGAGCTATAGATGCAACAGCCTGAAGTGTGTAAGGTAAGATGTAAACGGTAAACAATAACTACCTCACATCATCTCCAGACTCCAGTAACTTGTAAACAGAAAATACAGCATCTCTTATTTCTGAAAGTGTAAATTACTTAGAATAATAACAAGAAAAAATATGCTAAGTGTGACAGGCATACCTGTGCCAAGTGCCAACTGGCAAATTTGGTAACTTCAGAATAAAGATTAAGGAGTCAAAAAAAAAATATGACCACATTATAGTTAAATGCATTTACACCATGGCTTGCTGTGGTAAACATAAACTGTCCCGTAGTCCATATTTCTAATGGGTGAAGTAAAAAATAAAATGTGGTCCATCATCTCCTATAAAATATAAAAGAAAAGAACAATATGTGCTGTATCACAAAATGTACCTCTTAAAGGTAGCTTCATTGTATTTTTAAGTTTTTTTTCAGAAACACAAGTATGTCCACACTTTCACTAGTGAGGGTAGATCTTGTGGCAGTGTCACCTGCCGTTGAAAAAACCCTCTCACTTGGGACGGAGGTGGCAGGTACTGCCAGGTAGCATTTGGCCATATTTTTGATTTGGAAATATTGTTTCATTGGACTTCCATCAGCCAAGTGGGTCAGATTCCAAAGAAGTGCTTTCCTTGGCTATGTAGGCATATACCTCCACCTTCACCTTCTGCTTCAAATCAGGATGGTTCATCTGACTAGTTGCAAAGAGGGAGCCAAAGACTTCTGCCATGGCTGACTTCTTTGGAGGAGGTGGGGAGGATGATGTCTCAGACTCTGGCATCTCTGCTAAGGAAGTAGCCTGTGATGTTGATGGCTTGTCCTGTGTTGTCTCTGTGGTCTCAGTCTGAAGTATTATAAAACAAAGACAATGATTGGGGATTCATCAGTGAACACTGTAACAGCAATATATTCAGTTTTAGACATGACAGAAATGAGGGATTTTTAAACAACAACCTTAGCATTAAAGTTTAAAGTTTAATTAATTTATATAGCACATTTAAAACAGCCACAAGACTGACCAAAGTGCTGTACAACAACTAAATGCAGATCCTAAATATACACACTGTAATACACACAAATATAATATACACATTTAAGAAAAATGTGTGTAACAAATTATTAAAAAAAAAAACAATACACCAAAGAAAACAAATATGTTTTTTAAAAAGACTTAGAAATATGCATTAAATACATACCTGCTCTGTTCTGCTCATAACTTCTTTGATGACATCTTCAAAGACATTCTGGTGATGGGCAGGATCTAAATGAGGGAGCGATTTGAACCTGGGGTCCAATGCAGTACATTTATTAAAGAAATCCTGGAGATCTGGGGCAATGTATCGGATTTGCAAGTTCTCTCTGATGGCATTTTTCATTTCCCTGACGATGGGAGCATCGTCGTCATTTCGCTCCATAGACTTCATTATCATTGTTTTGAGTGGTAGGATCATTGAAACCGACGGAGTTGTTTCTGTGCTCAAAATTGTTGTGATGGTCTTCAAAGGTTTCATAATCCTAACCACACTCTCTGCGAAGCTCACCTCCTGATCTGACAGACGTGAGCCGTCCTGCTTGTTCTTTACGGAGTTGTCTGTTAATGCAGAGTAAATGGCAACTTGTTGTTCCAGATAGCGCTCGACCATTTCGTAGCTGGAGTTCCAGCGTGTCGACACATCATGTATGAGGCAGTGTTTTGGCAAGTCAAGGGCCAGCTGTTTACGCTCCAAAACATACGCAGCCGTTGTGCTACGATGAAAAAAAGTAACAATCTTTCTGATTTTTCCTAATAATCTAGATACCTGGTTGACTGCCAGTGCTTTTTGTGCGGCTAAATTTAGGGTATGGGCAAAGCATGCTATATGCGGACCCAGCCCTGCTTCTCTGATGGCATTAACAATGTTTTTTGCATTGTCTGTGGTCACTGAAATAGTTTGTCCAGGCCTCTCTAGTTTCCACTCTGCCACGACCTCCTGTAGCTTCTCAGCTAGGTGAGTAGATGTGTGCTGCTCATACAGGGGCCGCGTCTGTAGAACTGATGCTTTCATTTTCCACTCAGTCAATAAAATGAGCAGTCACCGTTAAATAGCTTTCCGTAGCACGAGAAGTCCAACCATCAGTTGTTAGTGAAACGGAGGTTGCAGCTGACAACTCGTGCTCCATCAACGTACATGTTTGGTTGTATATGGACGGGACTACAGTTTGCCTCATATGTGTACGGGATGGCATGTTGTAACGAGGTTCGAGTACATGTAGCAAATACTTGAAGCCAGGTTCCTCTACGAGTGAATACGGGCGCATTGAAGATGACATGTAAATTCCGATTGCTTCAGTGATTTTTTTGGCCTTATTTGTATGTGTATCTAAAGGCTGGTTAAGCACTGTAGGGAGGAGCAGTTGAACAGTTTTTTTTTGTCTTGTTCCAGTGATGTTCAAATCTGGGTGATGGCGTCGGATATGCGTTAGCATGTTAGATGTATTTCCACTCACATACCCAACAACCGCTGAACAACGCCGACACACAGTCCTCGTCTTCTCCACCACTCTCTCGCCTGTACTACTGTAACTGACTGGAAAACCGAAGTTTTCCCAAACTTGCGATCTTAAAGAAGCCGGCGGATCCTCTAACTCTTGTGGAACACCGCCACTTGCCATAATCGCTGTCGCTGCTATCTCTGACTCACTCACTGGACCGTCGACCAAACAAAAAACCGGCAGAATGCCAGAGAATGTAGACGGGCTCTGATAGAGCGCATAGATAGGCGGAGCTCGGCTGCATCAGCGGCAATCATACACCAGTCAGAGCTTCAGAGCTAAAGAGGGGTTACAGATTAGGTGTCCCTAAAGAACCCGTGTATTTAACGGTAGTTCCGCATTACATTAATTATTTTGCAATTTGCACGCAAGTTTTTTTTCTTCCGTACCGTGTATTCTCCGTTTAAATGCATGCACCGAACCGTGACCCCCGTACCGATTCGGTTCGGTACGAGTACATGTACCGTTCCACCCCTAACACAAACACACGCGAGACAGTTCAACACAAACACATGCGAGAGAGTTCTGAGAAAGGTCTCACAGACATCATGAGAAGCTCTTATAGGACAGACTTGAGCAGGAACACGAGGAGAAATGCACAGAAACTGCTCTGACCGCCAGGAACATCACAGACGCGTGAGGAATGTGATCAATGTAGAAAAACCTGATGGATCAGATGCAATCGGTGTCTGCAGAAACCAGCAACAAACACCACACACCAATCCAGACCAAATAAACATAGAGAACCCAACTCACTGTAATATCACAGTCACTATAATATAAGTCATGTGATATAAGTCACAATATCCCAGTCGATCAGTACAATCAGTCATGTAATATCACAGTCGATCCGTACAATCAGTCATGTAATATCCCAGTCGATCCGTACAATCAGTCATGTAATATCCCAGTCAATCAGTACAATCAGTCATGTAATATCACAGTCGAACCGTACAATCAGTCATGTAATATCCCAGTCAATCAGTACAATCAGTCATGTAATATCACAGTCGAACCGTACAATCAGTCATGTAATATCCCAGTCGATCCGTACAATCAGTCATGTAATATCCCAGTCGATCCGTACAATCAGTCATGTAATATCCCAGTCAATCAGTACAATCAGTCATGTAATATCCCAGTCAATCAGTACAATCAGTCAGGTAATATCCCAGTCGATCAGTACAATCAGTCATGTAATATCCCAGTCAATCCGTACAATCAGTCATGTAATATCCCAGTCGATCAGTACAATCAGTCATGTAATATACCAGTCGATCCGTACAATCAGTCATGTAATATCCCAGTCGATCCGTACAATCAGTCATGTAATATCCCAGTCAATCAGTACAATCAGTCATGTAATATCCCAGTCAATCAGTACAATCAGTCAGGTAATATCCCAGTCGATCAGTACAATCAGTCATGTAATATCCCAGTCAATCAGTACAATCAGTCATGTAATATCCCAGTCAATCAGTACAATCAGTCATGTAATATATCCCAGTAATCAGTAACAATCAGTCATGTAATATCCCAGTCAATCAGTACAATCAGTCATGTAATATCCCAGTCAATCAGTACAATCAGTCAGGTAATATCCCAGTCAATCCGTACAATCAGTCATGTAATATCCCAGTCAATCAGTACAATCAGTCATGTAATATCCCAGTCGATCCGTACAATCAGTCATGTAATATCCCAGTCAATCAGTCATGTAATATCCCAGTCAATCCGTACAATCAGTCATGTAATATCCCAGTCAATCAGTACAATCAGTCATGTAATATCCCAGTCAATCCGTACAATCAGTCATGTAATATCCCAGTCGATCAGTACAATCAGTCATGTAATATCCCAGTCAATCCGTACAATCAGTCATGTAATATCCCAGTCAATCAGTACAATCAGTCATGTAATATCCCAGTCAATCCGTACAATCAGTCATGTAATATCCCAGTCGATCAGTACAATCAGTCATGTAATATCCCAGTCAATCTGTACAATCAGTCATGTAATTATCCCAGTCAATCCGTACAATCAGTCATGTAATATCCCAGTCAATCAGTACAATCAGTCATGTAATATCACAGTCGATCAGTACAATCAGTCAGGTAATATCCCAGTCAATCAGTCATGTAATATCCCAGTCAATCAGTACAATCAGTCATGTAATATCACAGTCGATCAGTACAATCAGTCAGGTAATATCCCAGTCGATCCGTACAATCAGTCATGTAATATCCCAGTCAATCAGTACAATCAGTCATGTAATATCACAGTCAATCAGTGCAATCAGTCATGTAATATCACAGTCAATCCGTACAATCAGTCATGTAATATCCACAGTCAATCAGTACAATCAGTCATGTAATATCACAGTCAATCCGTACAATCAGTCATGTAATATCCCAGTCAATCCGTACAATCAGTCATGTAATATCCCAGTCAATCATCATGTAATATCACAGTCAATCAGTCATGTAATATCCCAGTCAATCCGTACAATCAGTCAGGTAATATCCCAGTCGATCCGTACAATCAGTCATGTAATATCACAGTCAATCCGTACAATCAGTCATGTAATATCCAGTCAATCCGTACAATCAGTCATGTAATATCACAGTCAATCAGTACAATCAGTCATGTAATATCACAGTCATCGTACAATCAGTCATGTAATATCCAGTCAATCAGTACAATCAGCATGTATAATATCACAGTCAATCAGTACAATCAGTCATGTAATATCACAGTCGATCCGTACAATCAGTCATGTAATATCACAGTCGATCAGTACAATCAGTCAGGTAATATCCAGTCGATCCGTACAATCAGTCATGTAATATCACAGTCGATCAGTACAATCAGTCATGTTAATATCACAGTCATCAGTACAATCAGTCATGTAATATCACAGTCAATCCGTACAATCAGTCATGTAATATCCAGTCAATCAGTACAATCAGTCATGTAATATCACAGTCAATCGTACAATCAGTCATGTAATATCACAGTCGATCCGTACAATCATGCATGTAATATCCCAGTCAATCAGTACAATCAGTCATGTAATATCACAGTCAATCGTACAATCAGTCATGTAATATCACAGTCATCGTACAATCAGTCATGTAATATCACAGTCGATCGTACAATCGTCAGTAATATCCAGTCGATCCGTACAATCAGTCATGTAATATCCAGTCGATCAGTACAATCAGTCATGTATATCACAGTCAATCAGTACAATCAGTCATGTAAATCACAGTCAATCAGTACAATCAGTATTAGTAATTATCACAGTCAATCAGTACAATCAGTCATGTAATATCACCAGTCATCAGTACAATTCAGTCATGTAATATCACAGTCATCAGTACAATCAGTCATGTAATATCACAGTCATCGTACAATCAGTCATGTAATATCCAGTCAAACAGTACAATCAGTCATGTAATATCACAGTCGATATCGTACAATCAGTCATGTAATATCACAGTCGATCGTACAATCAGTCAGTAATATCACAGTCGATCCGTACAATCAGTCATGTAATATCCAGTCATCCGTACAATCAGTCATGTAATATCACAGTCAACCGTACAATCAGTCATGTAATATCCCAGTCAATCCGTACAATCAGTCATGTAATATCACAGTCAATCCGTACAATCAGTCATGTAATATCCCAGTCAATCCGTACAATCAGTCATGTAATATCACCAGTCATCGTCATGTAATCATCATCGATCAATAGTCATTATATCCAGTCAGTAAATCCAGTACAAATCAGTCATGTAATATCCAGTCGATCCGTACAATCAGTCATGTAATATCACAGTCAATCGTACAATCAGTCATGTAATATCACAGTCAATCAGTACAATCAGTCATGTAATATCACAGTCAATCAGTACAATCAGTCATGTAATATCACAGTCAATCGTACTAATCAGTCATGTAATATCACAGTCGATCCGTACAATCAGTCATGTTAATATCCCAGTCAATCAGTACAATCAGTCATGTAATATCACAGTCAATCAGTACAATCAGTCATGTAATATCACAGTCGATCCGTACAATCAGTCATGTAATATCACAGTCAATCCGTACAATCAGTCATGTAATATCACAGTCGATCAGTACAATCAATCATGTAATATCACAGAGTCAATCAGTACAATCAGTCATGTAATATCCCAGTCAATCCGTGCAATCAGTCAGGTAATATCCCAGTCGATCCGTACAATCAGTCATGTAATATCACAGTCGATCCGTACAGTCATGTAATATCACAGTCAATCAGTACAATCAGTCATGTAATATCACAGTCAATCAGTACAATCAGTCATGTAATATCACAGTCAATCCGTACAATCAATCATGTAATATCACAGAGTCAATCAGTACAATCAGTCATGTAATATCCCAGTCAATCCGTACAATCAGTCAGGTAATATCCCAGTCGATCCGTACAATCAGTCATGTAATATCACAGTCGATCCGTACAATCAGTCAGGTAATATCACAGTCAATCCGTACAATCAGTCATGTAATATCCCAGTCAATCCGTACAATCAGTCATGTAATATCCCAGTCAATCCGTACAGTCAGTCATGTAATATCACAGTCGATCCGTACAATCAGTCATGTAATATCCCAGTCAATCAGTACAATCAGTCATGTAATATCCCAGTCAATCAGTACAATCAGACATGTAATATCACAGTCGATCCGTACAATCAGTCATGTAATATCCCAGTCAATCAGTACAATCAGTCATGTAATATCCCAGTCAATCAGTACAATCAGTCATGTAATATCACAGTCGATCAGTACAATCAGTCATGTAATATCCCAGTCGATCCGTACAATCAGTCATGTAATATCCCAGTCAATCAGTACAATCAGTCATGTAATATCACAGTCGATCCGTACAATCAGTCATGTAATATCCCAGTCAATCAGTACAATCAGTCATGTAATATCACAGTCGATCAGTACAATCAGTCAGGTAATATCCCAGTCGATCCGTACAATCAATCATGTAATATCACAGTCAATCCGTACAATCAGTCATGTAATATCACAGTCGATCAGTACAATCAATCATGTAATATCACAGAGTCAATCAGTACAATCAGTCATGTAATATCCCAGTCAATCCGTGCAATCAGTCAGGTAATATCCCAGTCGATCCGTACAATCAGTCATGTAATATCACAGTCGATCCGTACAGTCATGTAATATCACAGTCAATCAGTACAATCAGTCATGTAATATCACAGTCAATCAGTACAATCAATCATGTAATATCACAGTCAATCCGTACAATCAATCATGTAATATCACAGAGTCAATCAGTACAATCAGTCATGTAATATCCCAGTCAATCCGTACAATCAGTCAGGTAATATCCCAGTCGATCCGTACAATCAGTCATGTAATATCACAGTCGATCCGTACAATCAGTCAGGTAATATCACAGTCAATCCGTACAATCAGTCATGTAATATCCCAGTCAATCCGTACAATCAGTCATGTAATATCCCAGTCAATCCGTACAGTCAGTCATGTAATATCACAGTCGATCCGTACAATCAGTCATGTAATATCCCAGTCAATCAGTACAATCAGTCATGTAATATCCCAGTCAATCAGTACAATCAGACATGTAATATCACAGTCGATCCGTACAATCAGTCATGTAATATCCCAGTCAATCAGTACAATCAGTCATGTAATATCCCAGTCAATCAGTACAATCATACCCCTTTTCCACCAACAAGAACCGGGTGCTGGTTCAGAGTAGGGCTGGATGATTAATCGAAAAATAATCGAAACCGAAATTCAGAGCCTATAACCGACGTAATATTACCATGTCGGTTATTTCGGTTTTTGAATCCTATTAATATTTCCGCCCACTGCGTGTTAATGTACTTTCCCTTTAAAACATATTACCGCGTGTGTAGTCACGTGACTCCGCACCGTCCAGTCTGCGACATTGAAGCAACATGAGCTCCTTTCACACAGCGCGTTGATCCTGGGAAATTCTCGGGAAATTTCCTTCTGTGTGAACGCAAACACGAGCCGGGATTGATGCCAGGTTGGGGACCTAGTAGGCTAACATTGCCGTGTTCAGTCCCGAAACGCGCGCTGTGTGAACAAGAGCCGTAATCAGTGCCGTGTCGTCGTAATGATGACGCTGAAGCCAGGATCGTTCGCCAGCGTGTTTATGATCGAATCAGAGGAAAAAAAATGCACAAGCGTGGTTCGCAGTTCATAAGCAAACTGTAGACGCTGCTGAGACATTACATGTGCATTGCTCAAAGAGAGAGAGAGAGAGAGAGAGAGAGAGAGAGAGAGAGAGAGAGAGAGAGAGAGAGAGAGAGAGAGAGAGAGACTGACAAACGCCCAGCAAGTGCCTCCACAAAGCAGGTGTCTAACACAAGCATTTACAAATGCTATACGATATGAAAATGATTTGTTTTTTAGTTTTATACAAGTTATATTTTACTTTTAAGATGGCAATATTTAAAATAATTTATTTTGTTTACAAAAATAACTTTTTAAAAGTTCTTTATTTTCTACATTTTTAGGAAACTTTATTTTTACATTAAAACTTAAATTAAGTTTTTTATAAGACGTTTTTATTTCAAGCATTGTATGCTGTTTAATTCAAATGTTTGAAATATTTAATAAATAAGCATTAATAGCTATCTGTGTGTTTCCTTATTTTAGAATCACAAAGATAGGATTATTTACTCTTTCATTAGAAAAAATAACTGTAAACATATTTACAGTAAAAGCCTTGCCAGTGACATGAGAATTTTTTTTAAATAATCGTTCAATAATCGTAATCGAGGTGACTTGTTCGATTAATCGCGATTATGATTTTAGCCAAAATCTTCCAGCCCTAGTTCAGAGCCAGAGCCAGAGCTGGTTCGGAGTTGTTTCGACTGACAAGCTTACTAAGAACCGGTTTGCCTATCCACCGGCTAGAGAGCCACAACAGAGCCAGATCTTACGTCACTGCATACGTCTCATGTTGCCCAGCAACGCTAGTGCGGTAGCGCCAAACACAAACACGCTAGGCTTGTTCGAGATGCATCGGCTTCTCGCAGATCGATCGCCGTATGACATCAAAGCACTGCGAAAGCGATCCAAAAGCACAAGGAGTCGTATGATCTCCAAACACTCCCGCAGCTCCGATCGGTCCGCGCCGCTCCGATGCATCTCGAACAAGCAATCAACAATAACGGACGTTGCGGTACTATGGACGCTCATGGGTTTGCAAAAATACATCGGAATCCAACGCGTTTGTGCAGCTCGCCGTAACTTACATAGACGGATATAATAATCAAGCTGCTATTAGCTCGACTAGCTGCTATTTAAGAATGGCGGTCACAAGTTTCTTGTTGGTCACGGTAACCCCGCCCCCAGCCTCTGACGCAAGCGGTTCTTACTTGGCTCCGTTCTAGACCAGCAATGATTTGGTGCTACTTAAGAACCACTTTTCCTGGTTCGGAGCTGGTGCTTTGCGTGTGGAAAAACAAAGAACCGAATTGAAACTAGGCTCTGGCTCCGAACCAGCACCAGCTCTGCCTTGGTGGAAAAGGGGTATCAGTCATGTAATATCCCAGTCAATCAGTGCAATCAGTCATGTAATATCACAGTCAATCAGTGCAATCAGTCATGTAATATCACAGTCAATCAGTGCAATCAGTCATGTAATATCCCAGTCAATCCGTACAATCAATCATGTAATATCACAGAGTCAATCAGTACAATCAGTCATGTAATATCCCAGTCAATCCGTACAATCAGTCAGGTAATATCCCAGTCGATCCGTACAATCAGTCAGGTAATATCCCAGTCGATCCGTACAATCAGTCATGTAATATCACAGTCGATCCGTACAGTCATGTAATATCCCAGTCAATCAGTACAATCAGTCATGTAATATCCCAGTCAATCCGTACAATCAGTCAGGTAATATCCCAGTCAATCCGTACAATCAGTCAGGTAATATCACAGTCGATCCGTACAATCAGTCATGTAATATCACAGTCGATCCGTACAGTCATGTAATATCCCAGTCAATCAGTACAATCAGTCATGTAATATCCCAGTCAATCCGTACAATCAGTCAGGTAATATCCCAGTCGATCCGTACAATCAGTCATGTAATATCACAGTCGATCAGTACAATCAGTCATGTAATATCCCAGTCAATCCGTACAATCAGTCATGTAATATCCCAGTCGATCCGTACAATCAGTCATGTAATATCCCAGTCGATCCGTACAATCAGTCATGTAATATCCCAGTCAATCAGTACAATCAGTCATGTAATATCCCAGTCAATCCGTACAATCAGTCAGGTAATATCCCAGTCAATCAGTACAATCAGTCAGGTAATATCCCAGTCAATCCGTACAATCAGTCAGGTAATATCCCAGTCAATCCGTACAATCAGTCAGGTAATATCCCAGTCGATCCGTACAATCAGTCATGTAATATCACAGTCGATCCGTACAGTCATGTAATATCCCAGTCAATCAGTACAATCAGTCATGTAATATCCCAGTCAATCCGTACAATCAGTCAGGTAATATCCCAGTCGATCCGTACAATCAGTCATGTAATATCACAGTCGATCAGTACAATCAGTCATGTAATATCCCAGTCAATCCGTACAATCAGTCATGTAATATCCCAGTCGATCCGTACAATCAGTCATGTAATATCCCAGTCGATCCGTACAATCAGTCATGTAATATCCCAGTCAATCAGTACAATCAGTCATGTAATATCCCAGTCAATCCGTACAATCAGTCATGTAATATCCCAGTCGATCCGTACAATCAGTCATGTAATATCCCAGTCGATCCGTACAATCAGTCATGTAATATCACAGTCGATCCGTACAATCAGTCATGTAATATCCCAGTCAATCAGTAAAATCAGTCATGTAATATCCCAGTCAATTCGTACAATCAGTCATGTAATATCCCAGTCAATCAGTACAATCAGTCATGTAATATCCCAGTCAATCAGTCATGTAATATCAGTCATGTTATAGCCTATCACTTCTAACTAAATAATGCAAAACTACAAATTAACATCACAGTCACAGTAGTATCACTCACAAACATCACAATCACCTCAGTATTAAAAATAGAAAATAAACTATTAATCACATCAAATCTGATGTTATGAATGTTTACTTGATCCAAACAGTGTTATTGTTTCTACGAGTGTAAATTACTCACATTTCAACCTTCATAAAGCAGATGTATGTGGTCAATAACCACGTCTCCTGATGGGAAACTACAGTACAGTGCTGTTACTTTGGTACTTTGACGTATACGTAGTAATAAATCATATCCG
>CM070824.1:46277487-46364987 GCA_036326025.1 Chrosomus eos | reverse complement strand
TTAAAACCATCTCTTGTCCAGTTTAGTCCATCAGGAACTCTTGGTTCACCTTTTGGCCATTTTCCAACTAATATGGCTTCACTTTTTTTCCAGTTAACCTTTGCTGAAGAAAGAGTTTTAAAATCATCTAAAATCTTCAACATCACATTGACATCATTGGGTTCACTGATTATGACAATGACGTCATCAGCGTATGCTGATAACTTAAAAACAGTAGTACAATTTGGCATACACAGTCCAGACACATCAGATCTTAGTTTGTTTAACAGGGGTTCTATGGCTAAGGTGTATAACATGCCTGACAGCGCACAGCCTTGTCTGACACCCCTGTGCACACTAAACGGAGAGCATAAGTCACCATTAATCTTTAATATACTCTCAACGCCACAATACATCATTTTAATCATTTCAATAAACTCTGAACTAAAACCAAAGGCTTTTAAAACACTCCATAAATAAATATGCTCGACTCTGTCGAAAGCCTTCTCTTGATCGATTGATTGATATCATACCAAAATCTACGTCAAAGATTTTTCCACAGTCAAAAATATCTCTGACAAAAGAAACATTATCAAAGATTCTCCTTCCTGGTACACAATATGACTGATCTGGATGAACAATCGATTCAATGACTTCCCCCAATCTTATCGCCAAAGCTTTAGACAATATTTTGTAATCGTTACATAATAAACTTACTGGTCTCCAATTTTTGATGTCGTTTAAATCTCCTTTTTTAGGCAATAAAGTAATAATTGCTCTACGGCAGCTTCTAGGCAGTTGTCCATTTGCCAGACTCTCATTAAAAACTGTTACTAATTCTGGACCCATTTCTACCCAAAAAGATTTATAAAATTCAGTTGTAATGCCATCAATACCTGGTGCTTTTCCATTTCCCATTTTTTTAAGGGCATTTTCAAGCTCAACTAAACTCAAAGTTTTACTAATTTCCTTATTTGCATTTTTAGTTATTTGAGGTAAATTTTCAAAAAAATTCAAATTACCATCTTGCACTTCAGAAATTTTACTTTTGTACAACTCTTTATAAAAATGTACAGCTCTCTTCCTAATATCCGAGGGATTTGTCAACAAATTTCCTTCTTCAGACTGCAAGGCATGAATGAACTTTTTCTGACCGTTCTTTTTTTCTAGACTGAAAAAGAATTTCGAAGGAGCATCCATTAATTCTGCACTTTGAAAGCGGGATCTAGTGATAGCACCTTGGGTTGTACAACCTAGCATGTCAGATAACAAATTCTTTTTCTTTTTTATGTGCTCTATATAGGAGGCATCTTTTGTGGACTCTGCAAGCTCTTGTAGCTTCATCAACTCTTCTTCTAACATACTCATTGAGCTATTTTTGTCTCTTGTGGCGTTGTGAGTATATTGTTGACACAATTGTTTGATTTGTATTTTTACAAAATCCCACCACTGCTGCAATGTTAAGAAGGACGATTTCATAGCTTTAGCATTTGTCCAGAACTCTTTAAAAAACTTCTCTAAAAAAAGTGTCAGATAATAAATTATTGTTAAAATGCCAATAAGCACTTTTTGATTTGACAAAGCTTTTTGCTACAACACATTTTATCAAGCTGTGATCAGAAAAACAAACCGGACTTATTAAACATTCTCTAAACATGCTTAATTGATGCTTGAAACCATAGAATCGATCAAGCCTTGCCAGCGATAACTGATTATCATGAGCGTGAGCCCAAGTGTACTGTCTCTGTATACCATGGAAATTTCTCCATATATCAATTATACTATGAGACTTTTTCATTTGAATTAGCCTCTTTCTGGATTGCATGTGTGGTTCAACATGATTCCGATCTATGACATTTTCAGTACAATTAAAATCTCCTCCTAACATTAAAAAATCATCATTGTTACACTCATTTAAAACATCATCCAGAGTGTTCAAAAATATCATTCTTTCCAATGCCAATGTTGGAGCGTATACACAAACAAAAACAAAAGAACTATTTTCAAATACAGCTTTAATCCTCAGCAACCTTCCTTTAATTTTTTCCTCTACACTATAGGAATATGGAGTAAAATCTTTAGAAAATAGCACTGCAACTCCACCACTCAAAGAAGTATGATGGCTTAAAATCACTAATCCATCAAATTCTTTTACCCACTCTACAGCGTTTGATGCATCAGTGTGTGTCTCTTGCACAAACAACACATCAATTTTCTTATATTTCATTAATTCAAATACTTGAGCTCTCTTCTTAAAATCTCTTGCTCCGTTAACATTCAAGGAAGCAAAATGTATTTCCCCCATTAAGGATAAAGAAAGAGAGCAAAAGAAATAAAGCCATAAAAGATGCATAAATTTACCCATTCTGGCTGTTTTCACTGGGCCCGCCTGACTGACTACTTAATTTCGTAATAATTTTCTTAAGACGGTAAACCTCTTGGTTAGTGAAACAACTTTCACTTCGAAAAATCTTTACCTTCTCAATGAACTGTATTATGTCAGGAAAATACTCCTCTAGTTTGACTTTTTTCACATTTTTGGTCATTTTCAAAAATGACTTAATATCCACAACAGTGTATGTTCGGCTAGAGAAACCACTTTGGGGCAGACTAGCAGTGACACTACACTCTGAAATGTCACTTTCGCTCTCAGTGTCAGTCTGGCTCATGTGAATGCCATCTATTCTTTTTGCTTTTTTATCAGCTGGGCCATCCAACAACTTCCTTTTTTGGGGGATTTTAAAAAAACATTCTTCATCTCCCAACACAGAATCACCATCTTCTGGATTTACCATAGCCTCGTCTTCACTGTTACTGCCATCATCTGAATCACGAACTGCTTGTTCTATCCTCTTGGAACGTGTAACCTCTTCCTCCCCAGCTGCAGCTACACTGACTTTTTCAACAATTTCTGAATTTTCCACACTCTCCGAAACCTTCTCTGCCATTTTTGGAGCAACCGACGCCCTACTTGGACCCGGTATCTCCTCAACAACTGTAGCGATTTCCTCTTGAACTTCAATTACACTTTCTGGAGCAACAGTTGATGCAGTTTTATTTACGTTTTCCTCTCTTTTTGGACAACCACAAATAAGGTGTCCATTTTCACCGCAACCAAAGCACCTCATTGTATTAGTTGTAGCATATATCACATAATTAAATTCTTCGTGACGAAAATTTAGAGTCAGATCAAGTTCCTCAACGTTATCTTTCAGTACCATATAAACATAACGCCTGAAAGACACCACATGTTTCAACAACGATGACTTGCTTCCAATCAAAATCATCTTAATGGGAGAGACCAGTTTCCCATACCTCGAGAGCATTCCAACTAAAACTTCGTTCTTGATGAAAGGTGGCACATTGGATAAAGTTACTCTCTTAGACGGCGTAGAAAGAGGTAGCACTGAGGTAAAAATACCACCAATCTCTACACCACTCTCCACCAACAAGTTCGCCAATTCGATCGTCTTAACAAACAAAACAATCGCGTTGTTCATTCGCGACGCCGATAAAACATTCTCATGACCAACTACTGCACTCACCGCTAGACTACACTCCTCTATACTTGCAGTAACATCGATTTTCACACCGTGACGCCTCGTTAGAAACTCCAAACTTTCCGCACCGGGAGCTGCCATTCTCCCAGTACACCGACTGGGAGTCAAAACTCACCCAACCTAACCACCTTCCTCACCAATATTCCCTAAAACCCCAATATAAAAACTAAAATCAATTACCAAAGATAGAAAAGGGTAGAAAAAGTTTTTCAAACACTCGTACCTTACACCGCCTTCACACACTCTCCATCCACGCACCTCACTCACTCAACGCATGCGCACACACAGAGAGAGAGAGAGAGAGAGAGTGAGAGAGAGAGGTGAGAGAGAGGAGAGAGAGAGAGAGAGTGAGAGAGAGAACAGAGAGAGAGAAGTGAGAGAGAGTGAGAGAGAGAGAGTGAGAGAGAGAGTGAGAGAAAAGAGTGAGAGAGAGAGTCAGAGAGAGAGAGAGTGAGAGTGAGAGAGAGAGAGAGAGAGAGGAGAGAGAGAGTGAGAGAGAGAGCGAGAGAGAGAGAGAGAGAGAGAGAGAGGAGAGAGAGAGAGAGAGAGAGAGAGAGAGAGAGAGAGAGAGAGTGAGAGAGAGATTATGTGACACCCAGTATTGTAAAGCTCATATTTGTTTTGTGCATTTTCACAAAATTAACGTCATTGTGTTTCTGTGAATTCATGAAAAGAAAGCTCTATTTTTAACCCAACCCATACGTCCCACAACACAATACTGTTCTCGGTATTCTTCAAAACAACCCTAAAAATACTGGCACAGAAAACATAAACCAGCCATTGAGTTGAGCACATGTTTACAGTGATAAACTACAGGAATTGTGTTATCAGATGGGCCGGACCCACACAAGTGCACTTACACACTTCAAGCCTTTATAGGGTGCGAATCACACAGTATACAACATTACCATTTGCAAATCTGTCAATTAAACAAGCTGTACATATTCATTTATTCATGATACCTCATTTAGAATACAATCTGTAATACAACATGGCATACATAAATGTATTTTAATATTAAAAATGAATTATTGTATGTAATGGACATGTATAGGCTTAATAAACACTGTTCAGTCTGTTAACTGTAAACCCTAGCGCTCAACATAAGGACTCGGTTTGAGTAGAGCCAACTCAAATTATATAAATTAGTTCCATCACATTAACTTTATGAGTATTTAGAACTTTCTTTTTCTTTTGATTTCACAAAACTGAAAATTTTTAATTAAGTTGAGTTTTATGATCTTGTTTATTTTAATTTAGATCAACTTAAATTGAACTGAAACTAGTCTTTGATTTATATTTCCCAGCATGCTTTACCATGACATTCAAAAGGGAGATAAAATGCTCAAATTAAGTTATATAATGCGTTTTGTGCCAGATTAATGTTAAGCGGGAGATTTAATCATGTTTAATGTGTTATTATGCTAGTTTTTTTTATGCATTGTGTGACCATTTAGCAATGTAGCATTTATTGAATTAGCTGGTTAAAGCTAGCCAAGTTTCCACGACTAAAAATATAAATTGAGATTACATGATAAATTTAAGTTGTGTATTAATTACCTAAGATAGACAATTCACTATTTCAAGTTAAGAGCAATTAAAATGTATGAGTACAAAATAAAAATCTGCAAGATCTGCTTACTTAAACGTAAAAAAAATTTGACTCAAAAAAAATGAAATAACTGATTACCTCAAATTATTTGAGTTTTGCCAACTTATTCAGGTTTACAGTGTGGTGGTGATGTTCACATGCAAGCTTACTGCAGTGACGATACACTGAATAAAATTTAGTTATTGCATGACTACTTTAAAATATAATATACTGACCCAACTAATCTTAAATTAACTCATGAGTGAATAGTAAAAACTGTCCTCTCTGATTGAAATCTCTGAGCATTATTCAAGATAGTTTTTGTTTAAGCATTGAACCGTTTAGTGTATTATTATTATTATATTTTTTGTTCTATGGTATTTGAGGTATTACACTTGATGTAAAGCTCTTTATGTCTGTCATTATTTTGTAAAGCATGTTGATCATAGCAGCTATAAATGGGCTATTTAAATAAAGTTTAATATTATTAATATCTTTAGTTCATGTCACCCTATCAATGGAAAACCAGAGCACTCTCACATTCACCTAAAGGTGGCGCTGTTGTTTTTCATTCATGACAAAAACACAAATCTCAAACTTATTTGCTTGCCTTTCTCAACATGATGACCTGAAAATCTGAAAGTGATCAAAGCGCTGCTCACCTGTGTGTGCTCATTAGAGGACTTGTGGAGTCATTAACAGACACATAAAAAACATAATTAAATCAAACACTGGAGGTTATGACTAAACAAACTAGGAATTCTTTCTCATTGCCAGATGGAGCAGCCCAGAGTTCGTGGATTTCAGGCTACACTGAAAATATGATAAAGTCAAGGTGTCTGGTTGATTTGCAGTCTGGAAGATCATCAATAATAATAAGAATAAAGTAATATTGAATTCTGTTCTAACGCATCAATGCATTGTAAAAAAAAAAAAAAAAGTGCTGCAATTTTTAAGTAGGCTACACTTATTTTAGTACAAGTTAAAATTTAATAAACTGACTTAAAGTCGAATTTTGTAAAACTTATAAAAAAAGTTGAAAATTGCTAAACTTTTAGTTAGTTAAAGCAATTTAAAAACACTGTTGTCATAATAAGTCAAGTCACATTCATTTATAAAGGGCTTTTAACAGTAGATTTTTTCACAGCAGCTTTACAGTGAAAATAGAAATTACGTAACATATTGTTTATTAATAAATTATTGATCATATAATTGTTACATATTAAGACATTATTTAGTATTATTGGCATGTTTCCCCATCGCTGCTGCTAACTACACTCACTTAAAAATGTTGCCCAACAGCATAATCAAATAACCCAACAAATTTTAAGATAACCCAACATAATGACCCAACATGCATATGCCAACGGTTGGATAAAAAAAATAACCCAACGTTTTTTAGTGTGCACAGCCTGTATAGTATATAAGTGTGCATATTTATACTAGTACTACACTAATATGGAAGCCCATTTCTGCCCCATAAGAAGAAAACATAATTATGGCATTAAAAGTCGAAATTATGATATACTAAGCAGAAATTATCAAATAAAAAGTCAAAAGTATGACATTCAAGACGAAATAATGACTCAAAAACTATAAGCAAGACTGCATAATTATGACACAGAAAGTATTATGTATTTTAGTATGTCATAATTATGACTTTTTATGTCATAATTGTGATTTGCCAAAGCATGATTTGTATGTGGGCTTTCCTACACACATGTAGGCTATCCTGCTGTCAAAAACGTCTAACTAATACTTTATCACCCGTTTAATATCAGCTTGCCAATAAAATATTTTATGCCTCCGCTAATGAGCATAAATGTAAACATGTTTCTGACACTCGGCTTAATCTTTCACGCGATCTCCCGCCAAGAGTGTTTTTTGGCGCGCATTCGCCGCTGCTCTACACGCGTGTAATTTTATGGGTTAAAAAGCGCGGCAGAGTTTCAGATCTCCCGGAGGGGCGCGCGCGCACCCCCACCGCTCACCGTAACGGCATGCGTGACTACACATGTTGTGTTTTCACTTTTACAAGGCTTGCGCGTGATTCTGCTTTTATACACTCATTTAAATCCATGGGGTTATTTTTTTATACATCAAACCCCAGACGGCCCGAGAGCACCGCGCCGCTGGAGTCTCGCACGCAACCACAACATGCGATGAGGCCCACACACACACACACACACACACACACACACACACACACACACACACACACACACACACACAGAGTTCTGGGACAGATCTTCCAGATTATTCTCATGCATTATTATTGATGTCTTATGACTGATCTCTTGTTATTCCAACTGAGAAGAGAGATATGATGACAATCTGACGCTTCCAAGACAAATCCATCACTTATGCACATCTCTCATAGAGTTTTTAAATTGAAACAAACACTGCTTCGCGTCAGAAGGCCAGTATGGATTACTGTTATGATGATGGATGCACTTTATTGGGCTTCAAAAATTCATCCTCCATTCACTCCCATTATAAGCTTGGAAGAGCCAGGATATTTTTTAATATATTTTTTAATATTGGAGGGGGGGGGGGGGGGGGGGGGGGGGGGGAGATTAAACCTTTGCTACTTTTTCAGATGGTGATGGCTACTATTAATGTTTTATCAGTAACACTTTACAATAAGCTTCACAATATGAACTAACAATGAGCAAATAATTTACATTTATGCATTTAGCAGACGCTTTTATCTAAAGCGACTTACATTGTATTTCCAGCAACACATTTACATTTCTATCAATTCTTGCTTTTCCTGGGAATCGAACCCATGACCTCGGCGTTACTGTTACAGGAAAGCTTTATTATATAATTTGTTAATGTATTAATCTTGGTTAATGTTAGTTATTAAAAACGCAGCTATTATTTGTTCATGTTAGTTCACATCACATTAACTAATTTTAACAAATACAACCTTTGTTTTTAATAATGTTTTAGTAGCCTAAATGTTGAAATCAACATTAACTAAGATTAAAGGTTTAGTTCACTTTTAAAAAAACTTTTGCTGATAATTTACTCACCCGCATGTTATCCAAGATGTCCATGTCTTTCTTTCTTCAGTCGAAAAGAAATGAAGGTTTTTGATGAAAACATTCCAGGATTTTTCTCCATATAATGAACTTCAATGGGACCCAAACGGTTCAAGGTCCAAATGCCAGTTTCAGTGCAGCTTCAAAGGGCTTTAAACGACTCCAGACGATGAATAAGGGTCTTATCTAGCCAAACCATCACTCATTTAAAAAATAAATAAGAGTTTAAGTTTTATAAGCACAAATGCTCGCCTTGCTCTGTTCTGTGATGGGTCATTCATGAACGATCCGTTCATTGTGTCTGTCACGTGACAAATGAACAAAAGACTCGAAAGGTAAATTAATTATGTTCCCTGTAAATTATTTTTGACTGCATTATAATGATTTCTTTATTCAGAATATGATCAAGATTGCACAGGTGGATGTGTTCAGGGAATTTGGCGATTAGAAATATAATGTGTAAAGCCACTTGAATGAACGAAATGACTCAAAAAAAGATTCGTTCATTTTAATGAACGAGTTCGAACAGGAGATTCACGAACGTGCATCACAGAACAGAGCAAGGCGAGCATTTGTGCTTATAAAACTTAAACTTTTTTATTTATTTTTGAAATGAGCGATGGTTTGGCTAGATAAGACCCTTATTCATCGTCTGGTGTCGTTTAAAGCCCTTTGAAGCTGCACTGAAACTGTCATTTGGACCTTGAACCGTTTGGGTCCCATTGAAGTCCATTATATGGAGAAAAATCCTGGAATGTTTTCATCAAAAACCTTCATTTCTTTTCCACTGAAGAAAGAAAGACATGGACATCTTGGATGACATGGGGGAGAGTAAATTATCAGCAAAAGTTTTTTTAAAAGTGAACTAATACTTTAATAAATGCTGTATAAGTGCAGTTCATTCTTAGTTCATGTTAACTAAGGTAATTAACTAATGTAAACTGATTAACCTTATTGTAAAGTGTTATCCGTGTTATCTAACATTCAAATAACCAAGAAATGGCTTTTTGAATATTTAGATGGTTTCATAACTTAACGGGAACATCAGCAAAACGTTTCTAGAACATATTTTTGTATTCACTTTCACATCTCCTTTTATTTGACACTATATTCCTTTGAGAGGATCTACTTTATTTGTGAGAACATCTGTCCTTTAAATAAAGTAAAAAATAACAAGCTTTTCTCACATCAGGTCATCAGAAAGTGCTGGGATCTTCTGCAGAAACATCAGTCCGAGTCTGACGTGTTCTCGATGTTTACCAGATACAGATGTTCACCTTCATGTCTCTGTGAGGAAAACACCAGTCCTGGAACAATAAGATCATCATATCGATCTCCGTCTTTCAGCGAACGACTGTCTAACGTAAATATTATCAGATGAACTACAGCCTGACACTCGCTCATCTGACCATGGACACCGTAAACTGTTGTTCACCTCTGACACACACACGCTTTGATTCCTCCATTGTGTGCAGGTGTAAAAGATGATGTAATATGAGTTATGAGACATGCAATAATATGATTATGCAAGTTAAAGCATAAAACTATTATGGACGTAGTAGATTTTGAAGTCTTTGCCAACGGAGACCTCGGCCAAGCTCTAATGAATCTCTAGTGAGTCTGACAGACACACACAACACACACACACACACACACACACACACACACACACACACACACACACACACACACACACACACACACACACACACACACACACACACACACACACACACACACACACACACACACACACACACGTGTATCAGATTCTCCTGAGTAAAGCTGGGATCCTCCGAAACCTCCTGTTTCCAAAAGATCCAGATTTACTATCGCATAATCAGTCGTGTAGGCTACCAGAGGTGGTGGTGGGGGGGGCACAATCTGTGTGGCCGAGAGAGAGAGAGAGAGCGAGCGAGCGAGAGAGTGAGTGTGTATGTGTGTGTGTAAGAGAGAGAGCGAGAGAGAGAGAGAGAGAGAGAGAGAGAGAGAGGATGAGAGAGAGGAGAGAGAGAGAGAGAGAGAGTGTGTGTGTGTGTATGTTTGTGTGTAAGAGAGAGAGAGAGAGAGAGTGTGTGTGTGTGTGTGTGTGTGTGTGTGTGAGAGAGAGAGAGAATGATGATGATCCACAGACACTCAGAGCAGATGCAAATTACACCTCCGCATGCGAACTGTGAACAGATGTGAAGAGCAATTAGAGCTCACACACACACACACACACACACACACACACACACACACCACACACACACACACACACACACACACACACACACACACACACACACACACACACACACACACACACACACACACACACAACACACACACACACACACACACAAAGATGGTTTAGGGACTTTAAAAGCTAATATCCCTGGACATCACGTTTATACAGATGCATTTTTGATGCAATTATTTCGATCATATTAAAGTGAAAAACATGAAAAAACATGAACTTATTAGCTAATAGTGAAGTTCCACATTCAACTGAGCGCTATTACTTACTAATTCGTTAATCAGTTTCTTGTTAGTTACTAGAATGTTAATATTGCGATACTCATAGTTATTCATTAATAAAGGAACAGTATTATAAAGTGTAACCAATCTACTGAACTGCAGTTACAGGCCTTCACATCTGCTCATCCATAAAGCACATCTGTATCTCTCTCTCTCACACACACGAGTTCAGGATAGTTCACACAATTCAGGAAAGTGATTGCTACAATAAAACTCACGAGTCAAAGCATTACATCACACTCCTGATGACAGGAGCCTCACACACACACACACACACACACACACACACACACACACACACACACACACACACACACACACACACACACACACACACACACACGTTTGATGGACACGCCGTCTGGCAGTGATCCGGAATCTTCGGGAAAAACACTGGATCCTCTCAATCTGTCTCTCCTTAAAGTCCGTAACTTTTTTGGGTTAAAAAATCATCCAAAATAAATTTGAGCAAGTACATCAGCCAGTGTTCAGAACTCTCTGCTTGCCGTAGCTCGATTCACAGCATGTGTGTAAATCCAGTGTGTGTAACTCCAGTGTGTGTAACTCCAGTGTGTGTAACTCCAGTGTGTGTAACTCCAGTGGTACTGGTGGATTTCCACGGTAAATTCGAGCATGTGTCGATGTGTTTGCGTCATTACATCACATCTGTACACACACGTGTGCACACACATCTGTACACACACACATCTGTACACACACACATGCACATCTGTACACACACACATGCACATCTGTACACACACACATGCACATCTGTACACACACACATGCACATCTGTACACACACACACATCTGTACACACACACATGCACATCTGTACACACACACATGCACATCTGTACACACACACATCTGTACACACACACATGCACATCTGTACACACACACACATGCACATCTGTACACACACACACATGCACATCTGTACACACTGTGAGGGACCAAGCAGTCAAGGGCAAAGGACACAGGATTTCCAACCAAAATTATTTATTAAATACAAAAAATAAAGTTTACAAAATCAAAATAATTGAAGCTGAATGAAAATAAAGTCAGGTCTTGGGCCCATAAAGAAAAAAGGGTCAACTGAACAGAACCAGACTTAACAGAAATGAAATCAAAACCAACCAAACCAACATGACCTACCTAATGACACACATGGGGAACTTATATATACAAAGGACTAGTCCATTAAACACACACAGGGGACAC
This sequence comes from Chrosomus eos, assembly GCA_036326025.1. Lineage (NCBI taxonomy): Eukaryota > Metazoa > Chordata > Actinopteri > Cypriniformes > Leuciscidae > Chrosomus > Chrosomus eos. The sequence goes on along the minus strand of CM070824.1, from coordinate 46,353,059 downwards.
CACAATCACTTAACACAATTACAATAAAATAAAGTAATTGACTCCAAAATTATCAATAAAGAGGTCATAAAATAACTTACTCAAATAATTATAATAAACAAAATATAAATAGAATGATGAACAAAACTAACATAATCAATCATATCCCCCCTGATAATTAGCAGAATGGATTAACCCAACAGCATAAAATGGCCGCCACTGACGCCAGCCCTTCCTTTAATGGAATGGACCTCCACCGGAGCTCTGCGTCCCAGGCAGCACCAAACCTCCACTTTCCACATGCAGGTAACTTAAACTCAAAAGAAATAAACATTAACACAATATACCTAGTGATGGCCAAATGAAGCGTTTCGAAGCATTATTGCTTTCGATACAATTGTGTCGAAAATGGTTCATTACTCGAAGCTTCATTCAGATAGAAATTGCAGCACACATCTCCTGGTGAAGTTAATGTAATGCAACAAAGCTGACAACCATAAAATGCAAGTAGGCTTATGTTAACGCCCCGTTTATGACGTGTTTACCGAGGCGATCAAAGCTGAAACAGTGTTAGTGCTGCCCCCCACAAACAGTTAATATGGAACAATAAAATGATTAAATATAAGAATAAATCAATCTTTTACGACAATTGGGTTAAAAATGATATTCTAATGGTCTCACAATTGATAAATAACAAGGGTTTACTTACTTATACTGAATTTCTAAACATATTTGGGATTCCAATATCTCCACGAGAATATAGTATTGTTTTTGATGCAATACCAGTAGGTTTTTTGAGACTCTTGAGAGGCAGTAGTGAACCTCATAAGCAATCAATGGATAATAAACAGATTTTGTTAAACGGTGTTGATATAAAAGATAGTAAATGTAATAATAAATTCTTCAGATGCTTGATTCACTGTCCTGCTACACCTCGAAATAAATATTTTTGGAATGAACATTGTGGAAATATCAATTGGAGATCAACTTGGACCTATACTAATAAATATTGTATTACTAACAAAGTGTACGAAATATACTTTAAAATTATACATAAAATTTATCCAACAAATGAGTTCCTAAAGAGATATAAAAGTGACCTTTCTGAATCCTGTACATTCTGTAAAAAGGATACTGAAACTGTCTTACATCTTTTCTTTGAATGTATGTATGTGAAGTTTTTTTGGATTGATGTGGAATATTTATTTAATATGTTGAGTGGAATTAAGATTAGATTAGAGAAAAGAGATGTTTTTTTTTATTATGGAAAAAAAGATATAGACAAGAGTCACGATTTTTTGTTAAATTTGATCTTATTACTTGGTAAGTTTTATATACATAAATGTAAATGGTCTGAAAGGATACCTAACATCTACCATTTCAAAGCTGACATGAAGATTTATTTTGAAACACTGAAAGGACTCTCAAACCGCAAAGCAACCAGAACGATGGACATCCTCAAAGATTTAAATTCCTCTTTTTTATTTTAATTATACATGTATACCTCTTTTTACATTGTTTTTTTTTTCTTTCTTCTGTTATTTCTTTAATTTTAGAGTGTTCTTTAATTTCATTGATATGAATGTTATCTTTAATGCTCTTCATATCTTATGATGATTTGTAACCACTTAGAACAGTATATGTGAAACATTTGTATCTACTGTATTTTGTCATATAATTTTGGAAATAAAAAAAAAAAAAAAAAAAAAAAAAAGTGTTAGTGCTGTGAAACTCATTTCATGTGTTCACCTTGATAATAAAACATTAAAGGTGCAGTGTGTAACATTTTTGACTATTAACAGAAATGCAATATGACATCCATAACTATGTGTTCAGTTGTGTATAAAGAACTTACTTAATAAACCGTAATGTTTTTATTACCTTAGAATTAGGCATTTATATCTACATAAGCGCGGGAATCCCCTTCTATGAAGGCCGCCATATTATGACGTCATATTTCTACCATAGCCGACAGCGAACAAACAGCGTTACAGAGCGCGTTTCGTCACTACATTGAAAGAGAAGCCGCAGAAAGCTAGAAGAAGCTAGTCATAAACACCGTGAGTGTTTTCCCTTGTCAGTGATGTAAATATGTAGTTGGATTGTTTCATGTAACTTAGTTCTTCTCCCTCGCTGTGTTATGGCTTTGCTATGTAGGGATAAATGTGCTGGTTACGTTCGTGAGACAGCTGATTAGTAGGCTACTCTTGTCATTGACCGGAAAACAGTTACAGGAATCACCAACCCGTCGATCTTGGAAGCATTTTAAGTCGATCGAGTTTCCAAAATCAGAGAAAAAAGGCTATTGTGTGTAATAAGTGGTGTCTATTGGGATGCGGAGGCACGCGTGCTGTTACAATCACGTCATGTTTGCCGCACGCACCTTTGGGCTCATGCGGACGCGTCGAGTATAAACAAGGCTTTAACCCGCTCAGCCACAGTAACAGCTCATATTAGCCAGCTAAACTTTTACTATCCTGTTAGAAAAAATCTGTAGTTGCATAGTTTCATGTGGTTCTACTCCCTCGCTGTATTATGGGTTTGCTATGTGGGGAGAATGTGCTGGTTACGTTCGTGAGACAATCAGCTGATTACTATTATTTACAACAACTGTGACGAGATCTGTCGTGTCGACAGCTCAGACCAATATTATTAAATTATGTATTAAGACCCTTGATCCTCACCTGACTATGGCTTTGTAAACTTTATCCATGATGTGGTACTCCATGTTAGCTGTGGCTTGTTTTACTCTGGCTCACTACGACGATGTTTGTCCCGTTTTAGCCACCGTAGCTTCTTCGAAAGGGAGGGGTGAGCAGTGGGCTGAGCCCTTAGTGTAAACTCGCAAACTAACCACTAGATGTCGCCAAAAAGCTACACACTGCACCTTTAAGCATGATGTGTGTGTGTGTAATTATTTCTTTAGACAAGGACAGAAGATCAGACCAGCTTAAAAAAGTTGGAAACCATCACAGAAATTCTAATGGTTTCTATTAAACTGGCTTTTACCATTTAAACCACTACAGTATTCTTTTTGTAGTGTGTTTGGCACATATTCCATTAGGATTTAATGCCCCCACCAATAGAACCCAACACATAATCAGTAGAGACCCACAGACACCACTAATTTCCATTATAACCAATACAATTCCCATGAAAACCAAATCCTATAGAATTTCTGTAATGGTGTCTATAGTTTTTTTAGCAGGGCAGTATCATGTGTGAAAGCTTTATCTTGTTTAGCTGTGGGAAGCATACCTCTATAACTTGTTAACTGGTGGGACTGATATTTTTGTATGTTGAAAAGGATGTGCTTGTGGTACTGGTTGTAGTTGTATAATGTAGCAGAGAGTTTTTGTAGTTTCTGTCTTTGATGCATATTTTTATGTAACAATGTTCATATGTTCTCCAATTAATAATAATAATAAAATGTGTCAGAGGGTGTGCTTTAGGTAGGCTACATCATACAGAAGGCTTATACAAAGTGTTCATTAAATGGTGTGGTTTTTATTCAGAAATATTATTTTCTCCAGTCTTTGGTGAAAGGCGATTTCTTTTCTTTTTTTAATCAATTTCACCAGCTTTAGAGAATATCCTCTCGCATGGAACAGATGATGCAGGATCACACAAAAACGGCTTCACTTTTATAAGAAATACAGCCGTCAGGTTTCAAACCTGTCGACACTGGATTGGCCTGTCAAAGCAATCGGGTGGTTCACTACAGGAGTGAAGCAGTCTGTTTGCTTCAGACGTCATTTTCACGTGACTAGTGACGTAATGATACAAGCTCCGAAGCAGTGGTTCATTGCAAGGACCGTTCGAGTTTGAAGCAAGCTTCGGAGCGTCGGTGTCAGACGTAACATCACTAAATATACCAAGGACAACTGGATAGTGTGCACCCAACCCAGTCATGTATGATAAAAGTGTAAATGATAAATAAAGTGAATGTATTGAACCAAATCTGTGTCTGTCGTTATTATGAAATGTATATTAAAGTGATCTGTAACAAAATATTGAATAATGCAATGTACTAAAAGGTAACCAAAAATAATATAAACAAACAAAAGGAAAAAATGTGTTTCTGCATGGGTTAGTTACCGCCTTGCTGTGGGGCGACGTTGTCGGCCATCACACACACACACACACACACCTGTACACAAGAAGACTCTCGGCTACGAGTGTGAGGATGTTGAGCTGGAGATTATAGACTTTTCTCACAGCACTTGATATAATTAAACTTATTAATTTGATGGCGGATCCAGAAAGGTTCAAACGAACATCACCAACTGGAGATTCAGCCGATGGCGAAAGACTTCGTATCATCTACAGAAATAAAGAGACTGTAACCGGCCCATACCAAAACAAGGATAAATATGCGTCTGGTTACAGATATGTGTGTTTGTAAAGAGTATCAGTTCTAAGGAACATTAATTTGTTAATACGACAAATAAAAATTAGACTGCACAGAAACGGAAACTGAACTACAGGTAGCCCTAATACACAGTAAATGTAGTCACGCAATGCTGATATTGTTAACATTAACAATTTGAGAACAAAGTATAATTTGCACGGTTTGATAGCGATCGTTAGATTAAGGGGGCTTTTACACTGGTCAGTATTGTGTTTTTTTAATAATTCGCTGCTATTTTGATACGGAATGCACTTTGTTCCGTATTTTTGAGAATCAATTCAGTGCAAATCCATGACACACATCGCTTCTAATATATGTCAGACAGACTATGAATGAACAAAGACCTGCTATACATAGTTCCCACAGGCCAATTAATGTCACGTGACCTCCCGGAGACGCCATCTTTGAGGGCATAAGCTGCTCTGTTTACAAAGTTTTACAAGCACATTTCGAATATTTCTTTCTGTTTATAATGTTACGAAGATCATGAATAGACAAAGTGACAGAGATTATAAAGAGACTCTATTAACACAAGACAGAGAGAGGTACAATGCGAAAATTTCAGTCATAAATGGTGTGGATCCGTATGCGCTAATGAAGCACTGAGCACTGATTATGCAGCTTTGCCTCATACAGCATTATCATGTGTAACGTTTGTTGTAGAAATTTTAATAGTCATTTATTCCTAATCTATTCAATGTGTAAAAGTATATGTGTGTACGTGCTTGTGCGTGACGTTTCAGGAATATATGGGACAGGACATCTTGACCTTAGGAATGGTCAGGTTTGGCTGGTTTATTCCAGTACCAGTTTGTGTCCTTAAGAAAAACTGAACAGAAGTGGGGGGCCTTATCTGGGTGGAAAAGTACAGCGAGTGAGAAGGAACCTTGAAAAGAGTATAAAAGCTGTCTCATGTCTTCCTGGTGCGCGCCACTCACTTCACAGAATGTAACGGCTGTGATGGCGACTGGGCCTTCTTGCGAGAATAAATATTTCTCTTTTTATTAATTTGACTCTGAGTGTCTCTTACGCAGTGATGGTGTTTAACAGAAGTTTTTGCCACAACATTTGGTGTCAGAGTGGGATTCCTTGGCAGTGCCTCCTGGACCTGAGAGCGGACGGTGTTTGGCCACCTGGACTGAGCAGTTCCAGCTCTACCTCGTAAGTTTCAGAGAGAGGGGCCGACCGCTATCAGGGCCAGGAGAAGCTCCACTGGAATCAGATGAAAACGAACCCGTGGCAACTCAAGACATCTCTGGTAAGAGACGGCTAAAATATTTTTCTTATGGGCTAAAATATTTTTCAAAGTGAAACTGAACCATACTGGCTGAGGGCTGTTTCTGTGGTACGTAATCTGAGATTAATTGAGATCTATATATAGATCAAGAAATTTCAAACAGATACGAGGGAAAATAATCTGAGATTAATTGAGGTCTGTGACAGATCAAGAAATTTCAAGCAGATAAATAATCTGGGATTAATTGAGAACTGTGACAGATCAAGAGATTTCAAACAGATAGGTAACCTGAAAATGAGTTGTTCCAGCACGGAGCAATTTGTTTTTAGGTGCTGAGGCTAATTAGGGGGAACCAGAACAATCGTAACAGATTTTTTGGTAAACCATAGTTAGGAGGGCACTAATAGTGCAACCCGACCGATTTGGGTTAAAAGAAAAGAATCGGGTTTGTTGGGGACGCCTAACAGACTAAAGAAAACGCGCGTTGAAGAGAAATCCACAGAGAACAGAGAAGCAGCAGTATGGGGATGTCTCAAAAGCAAGCTTGCGAAATTTGGTACACCGGTTTTCTGTCAAATGAGATAAAATTAAGGGCAGAAATGTATGATATTGAGCGCCACAAGATTAAAGGTGGTGCGGGGAACAGTTGAACAGGGCAGTGAGAAATAAAAGTGTCTGCGTTCAACATGTGTGTAAAAATGTGAACAGATAATGAAATGTTGGCTTGAAGATAAAATGTCGAACTGCCAGGAGAAATAATGTTTTTACTTCTTCATCCAGTAAATGGATGCATGACATTAGATGTCTATAGAACTTAAAGTTATACGATAAGGATTGAAGTAGCAAGCAGCAATAAGGCTGTCTGTGTGAAATAGAGTGATAGAGTGATAGAAAAAGAGAGAACTGTAAGTGAGAAACTTGATGGAAGAGGGAAGTGAAAAACAAGAAGGTTGGTGTGTGAGATATGTTTATGTGGGGATTGTGCAAACAATCATGTACTGGTTAGATAATGAAGGAACTGGCATGTTTGAGAAAAGAAAGGAGAGGATACAGAATGAAAATGGCATGTAGGGGAAGATTGAGAAGAAATATAGTAGAAAACTATATGTGATGAAAATAAAATGTCTGACAGAATTTATGGAAGTCAAATTAACTGTTTAAATGGTATGAAAAGTCAGTTTTAGAATAAAATAAGGCATTGTATGATTGACAGGGATTAACATGACATGAAGAATGCAGTATGCAGTATGGGGAACAATTCTATATTTTTAATGGTAAAATAAAGATTGAAATTAGGTTTAGTTTTAGTTTGACAATCATTGTTTTGAACCTAAGGGGTCTATAATGGGGTAGTGAAAAGGAATGGATTTACCATCCATCTTCGTTTATTATGAAAGGAATTGGAAATTATAGTTTTATAAAAAACGAATGTGTTTGCTTATTCAGCCCGGCTTTTTGGATGTTAGATATGCACTTGTTCTGTAATCAGTGTTGATGATAATAGCAAATTAGTAAAATGTAAAGACAGCTATGTCCAAAGATTCCGGAAATCAATAATGTATGTTGTGCCAGTAATAATGATGATTCGGCTATTGTTGTATCTGCCATTGGTGGACTGTAAAAGAATATGGAGCACTGCTTATCAGTGGCTCTGTTTGCATTCCTCAATGGAACACACTGCTTCAAGGGTGTGCAGTAAGTTAGAGCAGATGGAGAGTGTTTTATTGTGGTCAACAGGACCATTTAACATGTAAATGCCCACTAAGAAAGTGTTTGAAAATGTGATAGTGACACATTTCTGGTAATAATGTGGGTTTGAAAGTAGATCAGTGTTTAAGGGAAGACGATATTAACATTTTCGTCTGAGAAAGAATAAGAGAAAAAAAACAAGGTCAAAAGATTGAATTCTTATAAGTGAATTGATGAATAAAATTGGATGTAAAATTATGGATAATGACAACAAATGTGAGTTGCAGAAAGGAAAAAGTAACTAAAAGGATGATTGTGTTTTAATTAAACATTTTAAAAAGGGTTTAGATTATAGAACTAGAATAATTAATTAAGATCAAATAAGCAGAGGCAGTAGGCTACTGAATTAACAGTTCTAAAATGTAAAAGGCATCTGATTAAACAAACAGCTTGAAAAGTGTTGACATGAGAGAACTAGAAGCTGATGTTTTGCTTTTAAAAGATAAGTTTGTTAGGAGCTGTAATGAAACAGCTCGCTTATCTGAATCTGATGTCTGCTGTGGCTGTAAACGGCCAGTACGACAGACACTCAATCTGAGTGGAAATTTGTAATGTCTAAATAAAGACAACTATAAAATTATGTTTATTTGGAAACAAATGTCATTTCTGGCAAAGATGCCTTAAGCTGGGATAGTTTAAAAGATTATAGATAAAAGTTTAATGATTTTGTGGAAGTTAGAAGTTTATGAGAGAACAGTGTACCAATCCTGAGTTCCTCAGAGTCTGTCTCAGTCACTTTCAGCTAACAGGCTGTTATCTGACCCTGTGTCATAAGTAATAATAAGCTATTTATAGTAAAAGCACAGTGTTTCAGTTGAAAAATCAGACACAGAGATGTAAAAGAAATCATTGCCATTAAGAGGGCAATTTGTATTTGTGAATGTTTTAAAATGTAAAACTGAATGACTTTAAAGAAGTCTTTAAAATAATAATGCAGATCTTAAAAGATAGAAATAACATTTTTGATTATTTTATTTTAGGACCAGTAACTTCTTTGTCTTATCTTAAGTCTCCACCATTGAAACAGGCCCGATGGCTACAGCTACAGATGTACAGTAACAGTACACTGAATGTATGGTTGTGAACTAAATTCACTGAGTATAATCTAAGTAGCTAGGTTGATGATTTTAAGATGGTTAATGGATTTAAGTGATTAAATACTGCTGTTATTAACCTGTCTCCCTGTGAACACTATTAGGCAATCAGAATGGCTCTGGTGACTCTTGAACGTGCTTTTCCTAAGCTCCAGAAAGCAGCTGAGTTCTGTTAAAGGAAACTGATTGTGTGATGGGAAAGAGCGGTACCAGTGTGTACGATGGCTACTCAATGACGGGATGATTCTCCTGGCCAGGGGACAGCCTAACGCAGGGGGTCACGGACATTGGGCACCTCAGGACGGGGGTGTGGTACATGCAAGAAAGGTAGTGAGAGTTGAGCGCTGACTACTGGAGGCCACTGGGGTCAGCAGAGCATTGAGAGGTGAGATGCGCTGTGAGGAGTTGCGGCAGTCTGACCCAAGAGAATGTGAGTTCCTCCATACCACTTGCCAGAAGAAACCGCATAATCGTACGCTTGTTTTTCATTGTGACAAGTGTCTGCAATTAAGCCAGGGGGACAACACCCTGAAGAGAAAATTATAGACAAAGAGCTATGGGGGAGTTCAAGAGCCACCTGAAACATGAGGGGATTGCCATTATTTGTGATGGGAGACAGGAACAAAACTTTTTATGTATTGGCTGCCTCATGGGCAAGAATAAGAAAATTTATAGAAGTGTTGATTTTGAACTAATATGTTTTAACTCCTGAAGGTCGTTTGACATGGTGGGTGGCTAAAGATGAAGACAGTTTTTGATTTGAGAAAAGTCTGGATAACAAAATTTAATGGTAAAAGGATAGTGATTAATTTAATGTAATTATTATTTGTTAATAAGAGAGAGAGACTGTTTGAGTGGAGGAAGGGATGGTAAACTGTGTCTGTCTTTCTGTTGTCGGCCTGCTAGAGCAAGCTGAAGCAAAATAATGATAAGGGAAAATTAAACAAAGCAACCCAGCAGACTGAAAATCTAATGAATAATGAACAGAAATGCTTGGGAACTGGTTAAGAGACCATGTAAAATTAGGCAAAAGCTACAGAAAATGTGAAGTTTAAAATCTTACTCAAAATTTAAATCTTTTTAGCAATAATATAAAGAAAGGCGAACATTGAGAATGAGTAGTTAAGAGATGTGTGTCTAGTATGTGTGTGTGATGGTGACAGCACTTTAGGTCTTGTATGTATTAGTTTGGGGTACTAATATTCCGCCTGAAGAGGGAGTATATTGTTTCATCATTACAGATGGATTGAGGCAAATGACAAATTTTAAAGAAGCCGATAATTGTGAGTGGATCCGATGAAAAGATAGAACGAGCTTTAAGTTGATTGGTCATCAAGCTCTGTCTGGTATTAATTACTTTTTGTTGATTTGAATTACGTTCTGAATCAGTTTAAGTATTTGTGTAAATTGGAATTGTGGAGTTGTAGATCACCATCTGGCATGGCCTGAGATAAATGAAAATGTTATAGATTTGATGGCAACAACAAAGCGACACATTGGCTGAGTCAATATCAAATATGAAGAGAGCCCCTAAAAATGTATGATTATTGTGGGCAGAAGGATGAGAATGTTATTTGACTGACATTGACCAAGTCTGTACACCACGACCTGACTTGATAGAAACAATTGATGACTTTGAAAATGTTTTTAGATGACTGATTTAAGAGACCAAACAACAGGCCCGAAAAGCAGGATACGCTGTGAGGCTCAGGGCCTTTGCCCTTCAAATACTTCGTTGAGCAGATGATAATGTGGCTTTAAGTGAAGAATGTAATATTTTTGATTCAGAGGCAGATAAAGATGTCTGGAGGAAATTTGTCTGAAGGACAACTTTTGGGTTAGTGTTGATGCAAACTTTATCAAAACACTATGTTAAATGTTATGTTAAATTGATGCTCGAGTTGTGTCGTGCATCAAGAGGGAGATGGTATAACAATTGCCAAATATGGTTTACTAAGGGACAATATATGTTGGGAGGACACTGGGTCTAATTGGGTAAAAGGCCGTCCCAAACAAAATTTGCTTTCTGTAAATGTATTTGCAGGACTGTTTCAACAGGAAACGGCGGGGCAGATGTGGCAGCGAAGGTCACGGCAGAACAGTAGACAAAAGAAACTACGTGTAGTTTTACTATCTGAAAATAATCTCGACATTTTGTTTTCTTTCCAGAGAATGGAGCAGAGCATAACTTAAAATTTTCCTTTCACAGAATGTCAGATTGGATTGCAGCTAACAGAATGATTCTGTTCCAAAATGTATTAATATTGTGTTGTTGACATGAGCAAAGTGGGTTGAATGTTAATGTAATAGTTGAATGAGTTGCAGGTTGTTGGAGTGGCCAGATGTTGAGAATAAATTTGGAACTCATAATGTATATCATCAGTAAACAAATGGTAAAAATTCCACAGGTCACACCAGAAGGACGACCAGCAGCACTAACAAAACACTTAAGATCTCCATTCACAGGTGACAGAGGCTATGGTCCACTACACAAACAAGGTTGCAAGGATGGAGATTGCAACACCACCGTCCAAACATCTCACCTTAAACAACGCCAACAAGATTTGATTGGTCACTGATTAATTAGAAAGTATTTAGGAAAATGAATGGATTGTTTGATTACTCTTTGGGGTTTCGGGGGTAGGATTGTCAATATTGTGTGTTTCCAGCTCAGTTAAATTGGTAAAAATGACAGTTTTATCCAAATGATGATGACAATGACAAGAAATGTGATGATGATGATTCTAGTAGTGGAAGCTACAGTGACATGTGTTAGACATTTGGTGTTTGTTTTTCTTTTCTTTTTCTTCTTCCTATGAATGTTTTTGTTATGAACAGATGGTTAAAAGCTGTGCTTATCCGCTATGTGATAAGGTACAAGGAGAGGGTTTTGAAATGAAGGGTTTTATTATACTTTTCTTATACTTTATATTTTGATGTAACCACTGTGGATTGATGATGTGTTGTTTTTCTAACTAGTCTGTACACTATTTCTTATTTAACTAAGGTGACTGAGGGTCAAGCTATGCTTGGGGTACAACAACAGTGATTGTTTATCTAGCCCGGCTTTAGTTGAATTCTTTATCTGCTTGCTAATACTTAAGGGACTATCCTTACAAAAACAGCCTAAGCTTTTTCTTTTCAAATGTTATTTTCACAAATGTTTAAGAAGAGTGATCAGTTATGCGAAAACTAGAGATGAAGAGTAGTGTGATGATATGACTTAAAATTTGTCTTTTTGTTTATTATTGTGATTATGGGTAATCTGAATGATAAAAAGTGTGGAATTGTTGTAGAAATTTTAATAGTCATTTATTCCTAATCTATTCAATGTGTAAAAGTATATGTGTGTACGTGCTTGTGCGTGACGTTTCAGGAATATATGGGACAGGACATCTTGACCTTAGGAATGGTCAGGTTTGGCTGGTTTATTCCAGTACCAGTTTGTGTCCTTAAGAAAAACTGAACAGAAGTGGGGGGCCTTATCTGGGTGGAAAAGTACAGCGGGTGAGAAGGAACCTTGAAAAGAGTATAAAAGCTGTCTCATGTCTTCCTGGTGCGCGCCACTCACTTCACAGAATGTAACGGCTGTGATGGCGACTGGGCCTTCTTGCGAGAATAAATATTTCTCTTTTTATTAATTTGACTCTGAGTGTCTCTTACGCAGTGATGGTGTTTAACAGAAGTTTTTGCCACAACACGTTACCATTAGGGATGTCCCGATCAGATTTTTTTGCCCTCGAGTCCGAGTCATTTGATTTTGAGTATCTACCGATACCGAGTCGTCCCGATCCGATACTTCTATATTAGGCTACATTAAAAAAAAAGAATAAAGAAGAGCAAAAAAAAACAGATCTAGGATGTTCCTTATTTGTTATTTAATTCACCTTATTTTAAGATTCAAAAACTCTGTTAACAAACAGAGCACTTCTGTGAGGTAGCTTGAACAATCAAGTAATAAATAACATAAATTATTCACTTTTGGACTTTAGTGCAACAGTAAATATATGAAAAAAAAGTCTAATATAAAAACAAATAGCACCTCAACTTTAAAATAGCAGGCATGTAAACAAATAAAAAAATAAATATATAAAAAAATTATGAGAATATACATTAGGGGTGTAACGGTTCACAAAATTCACGGTTCAGTTCGATACGATACAGTGGTGTCATGGTTCGGTATGTTTTCAATACAGTAAAAAGAAAGAAATGCCAGAGAAATGTCCTATAAAAGAAAAAATATTTTTTAAATAAGTTTGAGCTTTCCTACATCTTGAAACTTTCAGGTTTAAAAATGGGGGCAATCTTTGAAGGATGAACAAATAATGTTTTGGTCATCACATTTAAATATATTTATATATATATATATAATATTTAGATAATATTTGAGTTTTGAAGTGCTGGGAAAAGATGTGTGAAGTACTTGAAAGCATTTCACTATTCCAGGCAAACTTTCATGGCTAGTTGGCTAGTTAGTGTTACTATATTAAATCCATGGTGAATGTTGCTGATCTGTGGACTTAAAGCCTATAACTAGTTCATTCACGGCACAAGTTTCTCCTGGTTTCCACGTCAGTGCTATATATAGAGATCTGCGGTTAATAACGGAGAAATTTGAATGCTTCTCATTAGATCTCGCAGCGATGTTTTTACTTTAGTGGCGAATTCAAATGTTTTATTCACTGGATCTCTAATAGTGCTGTGTAGAAACAGTGTCGCTTGATCAAGATCGGCTCGCGCTGCACAGATGTTGCTGGTCCGAAATGATAAACGGTCCATACAAGCACAATATAATGAGTAGCGCAGTTTCGTTCCGCTTTCATTACGTTCGTCATTTGATATTGCGCAACGTTGTGGTGTTGTTCACGTTCACGCCAGCGCGGATTTTGACGGCAGGAAAAATGATCCAAGGACCTGGTTTGGTTTGTATGCGTACACCCCTAATATACATCTATACCCGAGTCCTGATCGGGAAGTTACGTCCGATTCCGATCGAGTCTGAAACCACGTGATCGGGCCCGATTTCCGATCACTTGATCGGATCGGGACATCCCTAGTTACCATTATCTGGTATTTTTTACACATGTGAGCAATTCCGAGCCTGGAAATCACTGCACAACTTAATTCCTATCGGTGGTTTCTGTAATATGGATATTTGTACAGTGTAGAATAGGGTTGGAACGGTACATGTATTATATTGAACCGAAATGTACGGGCGTCACGGTTCAGTGCATGAATATACACGGTATAAAAATAAATAAAACTCGCGTGCAAATTAATTAATGTAATGCGGAACTACTTTATATGCGGGTTCTTTAGGGACATAATCTGAGATTGCAATGCTGGAATGTGTGTGTGTGTGTGTGTGTGTGTGTGTGTGTGTGTGTGTGTGTGAGTGAGTGAGAGAGGCGCGATCGAACAGTTGTTTTACCTCGTCATTATTCATACAGGACATCATTCAAACTGCAAAGTGTTAACTTGTTTATCCTCGCCAGCCATAACCTCCGTCGTTGTTCTGACTAAGCTTAGTCTTCTCACATTCATGAAGTCTAAAGACGGGTATACTGTAAAATCCAAATTTAACTGAACCTCCGGCACGATTTGAACATCTATTGACCCAGCAGGAGATGATCATTTTCACTTTTTATCACGAAATTAACTCGTTTCAGCTCCTTCTTCTAATGTTCTGCCCACAGAAATGCCCCCTTGGCGGGCTCTGACGTGTACTGACGTGGAGTTGGCTCATTGGTCGCATTGGTTGGCTCGCCCGCGCCATTGGATGTGCAGTTGCCGCAGCGCAGCCTATGAGCGAGCCGGACGCTCAATGTGCAGCATAGATATACACACGGCTGTGCAGCTGCGAATGCGTTTTACATAAGAGGCTTTAGTAAATCGAGGAAAAGGAGTTTTCGAAGACATTTGAAGGCTATGATAAAAAAAACAACTAAATTAAAAATATAATTTTTTTGCACTGGAAAGAACATTCTAGAAGTCTAATTCTATTGAATAAGTTCGCACAAGGCTACAGAAAACTGGTGTGTTTATTTTTCGTCAAATGCAGTCTAAGCCGATGATTTTGAATGTTATTGTATTTAAGTTAAAAATAAAACGTATTATAAACTAAACAAATCCATGGTTCATTCAGCCTTTATATATCTATGTGGTTCAGTCTTGTTAGGCATACTTTGCTATTATATATAGAGGCCTAATAAGTTGCATTATAATATGGTATAGGTAATGTATGAATTTCAGGTATTATTTTTCAAAATTTTGAAAAGTTGGCAACCCTACTCGTATCCAAGGTAAATCATCAACACTATCATCTCTTACAAGTGATTTATTTAATTGAAAACATCACAACAAGCTGAAACGCATGCATGCATGAAAGCAGCGTTCGCACTCGGAGGAGTCTCGCTAAGCGAACTCTGGAGCGGTTTGTTTGTGGTGAGAACGTGATTCGACCTTAAACAGACACAACTGCCAAAGAACTGCGCATTTTTGGACTAAATCAGCTGCCGTAGTCAAACAAAACTATTATTTAGATCAATAATAGATCAAAGGGAGTCAATATCACTTCCTTTAAAGGCACAATATGGAACTTTTTGGCTTTCAAAATAGCAAAAATAACTGTATCTATGTTATATATTTCTTTTAGTTGTGTACTAACATTATCCCAAAAGTTCCCACCAACTTTCAAATCCGGAGAAATTTATATTTTAATTTGAAGACACGGGCCGTGTCTTTATTTCCGTTTCGTCGCCCGTCTATGACGTCATATAACCTTTGACTCTAGTTTCTCTAACTTCGTGCGGATCCCGGCGAAAAACCGACAAACGCAAATGTAAACACCGGACGCACGTCACTAAAATAAAAGAAGACGATAAAGAATCAATAGTTGGATATCAATAATGGACCATGATTATGCTTTGTCTGCACGTTCTGCTGCTGGAGGCAGATCCGTGAAGCGGAAACGCACGGGTGACAGAAATGACTCGAGAAGGGTTTGGGACAGGAGAAGAGACATGACTCGCGTTAACATTGGAGTTGCATTTCCACGAGCTTCGTGACGAACAGGAACTACAGAGAGATGCCGATCTCGCTTGCATTCTAATAAACAAGTAAGCACCCATTCAGCTAACTATATCTATCCGTAACTTATATGTTGTGAAACGATGATGGCATGTGTAAAACGCAGACGGACTAGCTCGCATGTACAGTATAATGTAAATTCACATTTGTTGTAGATATAGCTGCAGAAAGTAGCTTCATATGCAGTTCACCATCTTTTTCAATATCATAGTATAAACGTAATTATAATTATTAACGAAAGGTGACCGTGTTTTTTAACATCTATTAATACTAGCTAGGTGGAATATTGATTTAATAGCCCTGATAATTCATATATCTCTCCGTTCGAAGAGACGTGATTTTAAAAACACTAAGTTAGAATGAGTGAGGAATGTGGAGAGCGACAGAGCGTGCGTGTTCATTACAATGGCATTACATAAAGTTAATAGCCGTAACTAAACGTAACAAGAATAGAGATATAATATAAATACCAACACATTACCTCGTCAGTGAACATGTTATCTGCTGGAGATGCTAGATGGCTGGGGAATGCCAGATCGCGCGTGTCCCAATGAACATCGTATAGCTGGTTCGCGCGCGCACTCCCTCTCTCTCTCTCTCGACAACGACAACAACTCCCATGAGCACACGCTCTTTCACGACGTCATCAGAATACGTCTTTTGCTATTATTTTGATTGAGTGACCCCTGGTGGCCAAAAGTTACATACTGTACGTTTAAGCCACGACTGACTTACCGCGTTCTGAACTCTCCTCATAAACACTGAAGTTGTCCGCACTGCACAGGGAATCTCTTATTTATATCGCGTCTTGTTTATGAGGGGATTTGCGAAAGGATAAAGCTTGTGCTGATTCTGAACATCATTGTGAGCGAATTCTCCGCATGTCTGCCGGATTTTCCTCCTCTTTGTTACTTCCAGGAGTTCTGTTGGAATTTTCCCGCACGTTATCTATGCACGGCGGTATTTCCGGTGAAGGTCTAAGGATGCTCGATAACTTCCGCCGATCGTAGAGTCTAATGCAATACAGAGAATTTATATTGAATTTTATACTCCATGGTTATACTAAAGAAACGTTAGTCACAAAAACAGACAAAACAGACACCCCTCGTTGTGTTTATGCTTCTTTTTAAAATTATATTAAATAAACATAACTATATATAAAATTACATCTAAACATATGAAAGTTTCGTTTCAAAAACGGGAGGACAGTACATTTTGAAGACTCTGCCATAATCCCGTTTTCCTCAGTTCTCCTCCGCTTTAATCTCCCCAACCGGAAACGGAAGAGCATCCTTGCGTCAAATGCGGAACTTATGCGTGCATATAGCCTATTCTGACCGATTCTGACCAATCGAAGTGCAGTTTTGGAAAAGTGTTCAAGACACATCTGGCCAAGGAGTGATGTGGAAGTTGTCACGTGACTGCATTTTGGTTAGTTTCATCAACTCATCAACTGATTCGGACCAGAGCAATCAGTGTGGTGAGAAAACAAACCAAAACCCCTGAAAATGCTACAAAGTATCATTTTTCGCCCTTGGTCCGGACCAAATGAACCGAACTACAGTGAAAGCACACTTATTAGTAGCTATGTTTCCATCCACACGTTTTTATCCGCATTAAGTGATATCGAATGAAAAGTGCCTTATGGAAACAGTAAAATTCGATTGAATTTCATGAATATCGACTCAAATGAAATGCGTTCGGTCTCATGGGATTTTATCTTGATGGATATACGGCTTATGCGATAAACGCTGATGGAAACGTTATTATGGCGCGATCCATTTCGTCTAGCAAAACTTTGTTCGCAAATGTTTGAATGTTGTGCGAAAATGAATGGAAACACCTTAAAATGTCTCAAATCAATTCGATATACCGTTTTGATCGCAAAACAGCATGTGACGTCATTACACACAGGTTTTTATTCGCTTTAAAGCCGTTGGATGGAAACACACTTTCACCCGCTTTTTCGCACAAGTTTTTTTACCGAACTTCAGATAATTCCATTGACGAGCGGATGGAAACATGGCTAGTGTGATTTACTGAAATGCTTTTTCCCCTTAGTTGGTCAGATCAAAAGTGGATGTGTTCAGAGGAAATTTTCTGTAAATATTCTTATGTTGGTCATACTTCCAAAAAGTATAATCTGTGATTGTGAATGCCAGTATCCACACCGGCGATGATTGACAGCTGCACATTCTCATCAAAACACCGGATTCATCCGTGCTGTGCGCATTGTAAATGAATGAGTTTCCTCTAGTGGAAGCGTGTGGAACTGCAGCCGAAAACACACTCACTGAACACTCATTTACTGAGATATCAACCTCACATTCAGAGCACCACTGGTTTAGATTTATGGCTTTGATTTTCTCACAGTTTTAGGCAAAACATGTTTTGGAAATATACATTTAATATACAAATTTAAAATATTATTTTGTACAATTTTCATAACGAGAAACAAAATTCTATGTTCTAAGTTCACTTTAAACTTTTTAAAAATAATTTTTTTTTTCACTGTTTATGTGTGTGTAGAGAGAAGAGAGAGAGAGGAGAGGATGAGAGAGAGAGAGAGAGAGAGAGAGAGAGAGAGGAGAGAGAGGAGAGAGAGAGAGAGAGAGAGAGAGAGAGAGAGAGAGAGAGTTGAAAAGAGTCTCCTCAGTCAGCTGGTCCTGAGACTCACTAACTCAACTAACCCTACTAACCCGAACCAGTCTCAGACCAGCACTGCTCCTCACACACAATCAGAATAAACCAAATTATCAAACAGTCTAAAAATACATATTTGGAACATTGGGATCAGGAAACCAAAACACAAAGTAAATTACAATTCTATCGAACTCTGAAATCAAATTATGAATTGGAAGAATATCTCCAGAGTGTGAGAGACACAAAGCAGAGACGGATCCTGAGCAAGTACAGGCTGAGTGTGTGTGTTGTGTGTGTGTGTGTGTGTGTGGTATCCTGAGCAAGTACAGGCTGAGTGTGTGTGTGTGTGATCCTGAGCAAGTACAGGCTGAGTGAACATAACCTGGCCATCGAGACCGGCAGACACCGGAAGAGCTGGTTACCCCGAGAGCAGAGGGTGTGTGTTCAGTGTAGGACAGGAGAGATCGAGACAGAGACACACTTCCTCCTCCACTGTCACAAATACAGCTCAGTCAGAGACCTTACTTTAATAAACTCAATAACTTAATACAGGACTTTACAGCCATGACTGAAGTAGAGCAGACACAGATCTTACTAGGAGAGGGACAGAGCGCAACACTGGCTGCCAGATACGTGTGTGTGTGCCACAGCCTGAGAGACAGCAGGTGAACGTGTGTGTGTGTTGTGTGTGTGTGTTGTGTTGACCTCAGTGTGTTTACTACTGCCCACCACAGTGACCTCAGTAATGTGTGTGTGTTTATGTATGTTAAAACACTGTGGATCGAATGTTCACAGATAATCTAATCTGCCACACTGTTAATTTGTACAATTGTTTTATTTTGTACATTTAAATTTAAATAAGTTATGTTATAATATTTTTTATTTTTGATGTCTTTATAAACATTATATGTGCCCCAAGCTTTGGCAATATTGTAATATGTACAGTCATGCCAATGAAGCAATTTGAATTGAATTGAATTGAGAGAGTAAGAGTGTGTGTGTGTGTGTGTGTGTCTGTGAGAGAGTGAGTGTGTGTCTATGAGAGAAAGAGAATGTTTGTGAGAGAGAGGTGTGTGTGTCTATGAGAGAGAGAGTGTGTGTGTGTGTGTGTGTGTGTGTGTGTGTGTGTGTGTGTGGTGGTGGTGTGTGTGTGTGTGTGAGAGAGAGAGAGAGTAAGAGTGTGTGTGTGTGTGTGTGTGTCTGTGAGAGAGTGAGTGTGTGTTGGTGGTGTGTGTGTGAGGTGTGTGTGTGGAGTGTAGAGTGTGTTGTGATGGTGTGTGTGTGTGTGTGAGAGAGTGAGTGTGTGTCTATGAGAGAGAATGTGTGTGTGAGGGTGTGTGTGTGTGTCTATGAGAGAGACAGTGAGTGTGTGTGTGTGTGTAGAGAGAGAGAGAGAGAGAGAGAGAGAGAGTGAGGTGTGAGAGAGAGAGAGAGAGAGAGAGAGAGAGTGAGAGAGAGAGATGAGGGTTAGAGAGAGAGAGAGAGTGAGGTGAGAGAGAGAGAGAGAGAGAGAGAGAAGAGAGAGAGAGAGACGGAGCAGTTTTTGGTACAAACTGAGGGGGAATATAAAGAGAATGTTTGAGGCCTCATTCTTGGATAAAATCTGTAAAACTGATGTTTGACTCATTTCATGGAGTAATACGACTGTTGCAATATCATTTACAAGAGTGTATGAGCAGCTGAAAATTATCGTCAACAGCGTGACTCGAGGACTAATGGTTCTGTCTGAAAGCGTCCTGCAGTCGACTGAATGGTTCATGATGTGAATCGTCCTCATGAGCTTCATCATCAGGAACACAGTTAATTCAGATTTATTCAGACAGAAATGTTTCTAAACGTCGTGTGAAGGTCAGAGCGCAACCGGACAAACAAGAAGCCTTTCTGAGCGCAATGCATTTCAAAAACACCCAAAAACCATGCAGCCCACTAAGACACACACACACACAACACACACACACACACACACACACACACACACACACACACACACACACACACACACACACACACACACACACACACACACACACACACACACACACACACACCTGTAAACACATCTGAAGCTTTGCTCATTCAGAATCTGTTGATTATCTTCAGAGCTGAACGTGTGTGTGTGTGTGTGTGTGTGTGTGTGTGTGTGTGTGTGTGTGTGCAGCTTTATAAATCTCATGCTGTCGTTGTACTCTACACACTGATTAAAGGGCAGAGGAGTGTTTCTGAGATGAAGAATGAAGCCTCATGATGCTGTCAACTTTACTACCAAGACACAACACACACACACACACACACACACACACACACACACACACACACACACACACACACACACACACACACACACACACACACACACACACACACACACACGACACACGTAAAAGCTTGTTTGTTTTGAAGGTATAGCTCAAACATGTTTGTTGCACAGAAGCTTCATTAAACCTGCCAAATTAAAGAATTAATCAAAACAATATAATCATATATTCACAAGACAAGGATGTAAACACATCAGAGCTAAAAAATGCAAAGATGACTCCCGTGAAGAACTTTTTAATGCATATGCTGACTATAGATATACTTTTTAAAGAAAAAAAAAAGAATCTTTATTGTTTTACACTCTATATACTTTAATTGTCTCAGGCACATTCAATATGACTATACAAGAGGTGAGGCATAATCTGATGATCATCTATTCTAGAACCAACAACTTTTGTAGATCGATTTTCTTTGCACTGATCATAGTGAACTCTGATGATATGAGAAATCATAGGATACAAATTATATTTCTAATTTCTGACAGTCTGTCTGAGGTCGTACCTTCATTTCGAAGCACACATTTGGTCTTCATTGTCTTGTGTCTGAGAGACACTGAGACATTGAGTTATACGAATGCGATTCTCCACCAACTCTCAGTCTGATAATGATGATGATGATGTCACCATAAGAGCCACACCTTCAGCCCTCAAGCTCTAACAAACACAAACAACAGAAGTGAACTAATACAGTCAAACATCATCAGCGCATGAGCAGAGACACACACATGAAACATTTATAATGAGCTGATAATGATCTTTAGTTTAAAGGCACACTATGCAAGAATTGTACCAAAGCCCGTCTACTACAGAAAGCCTGGCCACTCCCTATTAAGTCCTATCGTACCGAATGTTGGTTGTAGTTCCACCAGAGTTCCACTGGGGCGATCGTCCGAGTGCAAAATGAATGGGAGTCTATGGGGCTAGACGGCTAAATTTGTCTCTTTCACCCGATTGCTGTTGAGAAATCTCAGATTTAAATGTAGGTTTTGCAAGTTCAACATGGGTTATAGGTCGAAAGTTGAATGAACGAGTACTTATGTCCTTTCGATTTCTTACAGGTTGAGTTGTTGTTGCCCATAACATGCTAGCATTCTGCTAATGGACGCTGATTGGTCAGTGAAAGACTGATTACGACCAGAGATACCGCTTGATGGCATTGCGGCATCCGAAGCGGGACCAGAATGTTAAGGCAGACTTATCTCTTCTAGCACGTGTATTTACCTGTGTCAGCTGTGTTACCTGTGTTAGCTGTGTTACCTGTGCCAGCTGTGTTACCTGTGCCAGCTGTGTTACCTGTGCCAGCTGTGTTACCTGTGTCAGCTGTGTTACCTGTGTCAGCTGTGTTACCTGTGCCAGCTGTGTTACCTGTGTCAGCTGTGTTACCTGTGTCAGCTGTGTTACCTGTGTCAGCTGTGTTACCTGTGTCAGCTGTGTTACCTGTGCCAGCTGTGTTACCTGTGTCAGCTGTGTTACCTGTGTCAGCTGTGTTACCTGTGTCAGCTGTGTTACCTGTGCCAGCTGTGTTACCTGTGTCAGCTGTGTTACCTGTGTCAGCTGTGTTACCTGTGTCAGCTGTGTTACCTGTGTCAGCTGTGTTACCTGTGCCAGCTGTGTGTGTCAACTGTGTTACCTGTGTCAGCTGTGTTACCTGTGTCAGCTGTGTTACCTGTGCCAGCTGTGTTACCTGTGTCAGCTTTGTTACCTGTGCCAGCTGTGTTACCTGTGCCAGCTGTGTTACCTGTGCCAGCTGTGTTACCTGTGTCAGCTGTGTTACCTGTGTCAGCTGTGTTACCTGTGTCAGCTGTGTTACCTGTGCCAGCTGTGTTACCTGTGTCAGCTGTGTTACCTGTGCCAGCTGTGTTACCTGTGTCAGCTGTGTTGCCTGTGCCAGCTGTGTTACCTGTGTCAGCTGTGTTACCTGTGTCAGCTGTGTTACCTGTGTCAGCTGTGTTACCTGTGTCAGCTGTGTTACCTGTGCCAGCTGTGTTACCTGTTCCAGCTGTTACCTGTGCCAGCTGTGTTACCTGTGTCAGCTGTGTTACCTGTGTCAGCTGTGTTACCTGTGCCAGCTGTGTTACCTGTGTCAGCTGTGTTACCTGTGCCAGCTGTGTTACCTGTGCCAGCTGTGTGTGTCAGCTGTGTTACCAGTGTCAGCTGTGTTACCTGTGTCAGCTGTGTGTGTCAGCTATGTTACCTGTGTCAGCTGTGTTACCTGTGCCAGCTGTTACCTGTGTCAGCTGTGTTACCTGTGTCAGCTGTGTGTGCCAGCTGTGTTTACCTGTGTCCAGCTGTGTTACCTGTGCCAGCTGTGTTACCTGTCAGCTGTGTGTGTCAGCTGTGTTACCTGTGCCAGCTGTGTTACCTGTGTCAGCTGTGTTACCTGTGCCAGCTGTGTTACTGTCAGCTGTGTGTCAGCTGTGTTACCTGTGCCAGCGTGTTACCTGTGTCAGCCTGTGTACCTGTGCAGCTGTGTTACCTGTGTCAGCTGTGTTACCTGTGCCAGCTGTGTTACCTGTGTCAGCTGTGTTACCTGTGTCAGCTGTGTTACCTGTGCAGCTGTGTTACCTGTGCCAGCTGTTTACCTGTGCCAGCTGGTGTTACCTGTGTCAGCTGTGTGTTACCTGTGCCAGCTGTGTAGTGTCAGCTGTGTTACCTGTGCCAGCTGTGTTACCTGTGCCAGCTGTGTTACCTGTGTCAGCTGTGTTACCTGTGCCAGCTGTGTTACCTGTGTCAGTGTGTTACCTGTGCCAGCTGTGTTACCTGTGTCAGCTGTGTTACCTGTGCCAGCTGTGTTACCTGTGCCAGCTGTGTTACCTGTGTCAGCTGTGTTACCTGTGTCAGCTGTGTTACCTGTGCCAGCTGTGTTACCTGTGTCAGCTGTGTTACCTGTGCCAGCTGTTACCTGTGCCAGCTGTGTTACCTGTGCCAGCTGTGTTACCTGTGTCAGCTGTGTTACCTGTGTCCAGCTGTGTTACCTGTGCCAGCTGTGTTACCTGTGTCAGCTGTGTTACCTGTGTCAGCTGTGTTACCTGTGCCAGCTGTGTTACCTGTGCCAGCTGTGTGTGTCAGCTGTGTTACCTGTGCCAGCTGTGTTACCTGTGCCAGCTGTGTTACCTGTGTCAGCTGTGTTGTCGATGGCTCGAGAGAAAGGAAAGTGCAGAGGAGAAAGCACCAAAGTGACTGAAGGATTGCCGTAAAGCAGTATCTCTGGTCGTATGATGGTATGACGTCATTGACATTTTAAAAGACTTTTTAAAGCAAAAAAGTGACTCTAAAAAATCTAACACCCAGTAATCTGTAATTTCTTTGCATCTCCTTTAGAAAACAACATTCAAATTACTAGACAAAAAATTATATCCTGAGAAAAGTGGATTTTGAAGGGGATTATCTCCATAGACCTCCATTCATTCTGCACTCGTCCTGTGAGCGCCCTCATGTGGAGCCAGAGTGGAACTGCAACCAGTTCAGAACCCGGAATTTACTGAGAGTGAAAGTTCTCCCCATATTAGACATTCTCTGATTGTACCTTAATATAACAGCTTCAAAGTCATTTCGGTGGTAAACAAACTCATAGTAGGGCGAATCCTCCTGGTAGTAAAGCTTGGGGGGGGACGCCGCTGGAAAAACCAGCAATGCAAGTTTTAGAGGAGCGCCCCTGACAAATCACGCGAGAATCACGGCATGCTTTATGGCAACGACGTCACACACATCAACAACATATGAAGCACGAAGACACTTGCGCGCATTTCAGACGTGATACTCGACGATGGAAAAAGCAAAGAAAACGCGGTCGGAAGAGACTAGGAAAAGGAAAAGAGAATGAGCCTCTCTGCTCAACCCAAAAATAAATGCATCGATCGGCAAGTTTTATTTGAGTTCTTTAATGGTCTAGTGGTAGATCTTTTGCCAAGCGTGTCAGAGGTTACAGGTTTTTTCTCTCTCATCAAAACTGAATTTGTTCAACAGTGGTTACAGTCTATATAAAGCGGGGACACGTTTGTGTGCATTTTATTTTGTGATTTCACCAGAATGAATAGAGAGTCTCCGCAACGGCAATAGATTGAAGCGTCCGAGTGAAGACTGCGCGTGCCACAGAGAACACTGTATCCATTAGAGATGCACGGTTGGCGTTACAGTCGCGGATCGGGCGGATGACGTGACGAAAAAAATATTTGAATTAAATTCGGCCGGGTGGCGAGCGGTTGAACCAATCAAATGAAAAATATATGTATACATTGTTAAATAATGTTATCTGACTATACCTACATCAAAAAAAAAAATCGAGCACACTTTTGAAGTCAAATTTTTATCAGACAGCTAGTTGAGTCTATGCAGAGACTGCTTGTTATTATCAGAGATGGCAACGCCGGCGAAGGAGGTACGTGACAAACTCAAAAAAGGAGAATTAAAAACAAAGGAAATAGAAGGTCAGAAAAGTGTTGCCTGGAATAAGGCGCCCCATACAATAGCAGCATGTTGAAATTATGTGCAAAAATGCGTTTTCTATTAGGCTACAATGAAATTATTGTACAGTAGCCTATCAGATAAGGTCAGGTTTGCTGAAGTGCGTTTAATTTAGGCTATTTATTTATTTTTATCCCTGCGCGCCGATCGGAGACGGAGTTCACTGCTGATATTCTGAGAGCTTTCTAGTCTCCCGGCGGTCATCAGCAGCGCCTTGTATCGTCCAATCAGCGGATGGCGGGCGGGTGCGGTTTTGAAAATTGGTCAAAAACGTTGGTGCGGATGGATGGCGGACAGATGATGAGTTTTGAGATGCGGTTGCGGATGAAATAATAGCCCATCCGCGCATCTCTAGTATCCATGACACTGATAGCAGCGGACACGAGCGCTTAACTTGAGTTCAAAAACACATTTTAGCGCTAGATCTCTTATTTAAAGGCACACTATGCAAGATTTGCACCTTAATATAACAGCTTCAAAGGGGTATCAGGCCGTGAGTGCAGAGACGCTCTGCGTGAGTGGTATTTACGACAGTAACGTTAAATACGAGTACTCCACAGCGACTCTGGGGGGCACTGTTTGACAAAAACGCAATTCCTTCTTAGTGTGCCTTTAAAGGGATAGTTCATCCACAAATGAGAATTAGCCCATCATTTACTCGCCCTCAGACAGATGCACTTTTATGATGGACAGATGCACTTTTATGATGGACAGACACACTTTTATTATGGATAGACGCACTTTTATGATGGATAGATGCACTTTTATGATGGACAGATGCACTTTTATGATGGACAGACGCAATTTTATTATGGACAGATGCACTTTTATGATGGACAGACGCACTTTTATTATGGATAGACACACTTTTATGATGGACAGATGCACTTTTATGATGGAAAGATACACTTTTATGATGGACAGATGCACTTTTATGATGGACAGATGTACTTTTATGATGGACAGTTGCACTTTTATGATGCACAGATGCACTTTTATGATGGATAGATGCACTTTTATGATGGACAGATGCACTTTTATGATGGACAGATGCACTTTTATGATGGACAGACGCACTTTTATTATGGATAGACGCACTTTTATGATGGATAGATGCACTTTTATGATGGACAAATGCACTTTTATGATGGATAGATGCACTTTTATGATGGACAGATGCACTTTTATGATGGACGGATGCACTTTTATGATGGACAGATGCACTTTTATGATGTACAGATGCACTTTTATGATGGATGCACTTTTATGATGAACAGATGCACTTTTATGATGTACAGATGCACTTTTATGATGGATGCACTTTTATGATGGACAGATGCACTTTTATGATGTACAGATGCACTTTTATGATGGATGCACTTTTATGATGGACAGATGCACTTTTATGATGGACAGATGCACTTTTATGATGGACAGATGCACTTTTATGATGGACAGATGCACTTTTATGATGGACGGATGCACTTTTATGATGGACAGATGCACTTTTATGATGGACAGATGCACTTTTATGGTATAGATGCACTTTTATGATGGATAGATGCACTTTTATGATGGACAGATGCACTTTTATGATGGACAGATGCACTTTTATGATGGACGGATGCACTTTTATGATGGACAGATGCACTTTTATGATGGATAGATGCACTTTTATGATGGATAGATGCACTTTTATGATGGACAGATGCACTTTTATGATGGACGGATGCACTTTTATGATGGACAGATGCACTTTTATGATGTACAGATGCACTTTATGATGGATGCACTTTTATGATGGACAGATGCACTTTTATGATGGATAGATGCACTTTTATGATGGACAGATGCACTTTTATGATGGATAGATGCACTTTTATGATGGATAGATGCACTTTTATGATGGACAGATGCACTTTTATGATGGACGGATGCACTTTTATGATGGACAGATGCACTTTTATGATGGATAGATGCACTTTTATGATGGACGGATGCACTTTTATGATGGACAGATGCACTTTTATGATGGACAGATGCACTTTTATGATGGACAGATGCACTTTTATGATGGACAAATGCACTTTTATGATGGATAGATGCACTTTTATGATGGACAGATGCACTTTTATGATGGACGATGCACTTTTATGATGGACAGATGCACTTTTATGATGGACAGATGCACTTTTATGATGGATGCACTTTTATGATGGACAGATGCACTTTTATGATGGACAGATGCACTTTTATGATGGATAGATGCACTTTTATGATGGACAGATGCACTTTTATGATGGATAGATGCACTTTTATGATGGACAGATGCACTTTTATGATGGATAGATGCACTTTTATGATGGACAGATGCACTTTTATGATGGATAGATGCACTTTTATGATGGATAGATGCACTTTTATGATGGATAGAAGCACTTTTATGATGGACAGATGCACTTTTATGATGGACGGATGCACTTTTATGATGGACAGATGCACTTTTATGATGGATAGATGCACTTATATGATGGACGGATGCACTTTTATGATGGACAGATGCACTTTTATGATGGACGGATGCACTTTATGATGGACAGATGCAGTGGCGGCTCCTGCAAAATCTCTCAGGGGGACAGATGTTTGGATGATTGATAAGGATAAGATCCACCCATGCAATGGATAAATTAACAGCTTAAGATTAACATATCTTAAATTTCAAAGTACAATACTAGGGAGTAAAAAAGACTGCTACCATCCTTTCCTAAACTGATTGTAAAAACAAAGTGAGATTTTCCAACACTCGAGTATTTAAATGGTCAGCAATAAATACCTCTTTAGACAGCCTCTGCTTGTCTTCTTCTCCCAAGGCCCTCCTTAATCATGTTGTTCCTGTTGCTACTTGCTCCTGAAATATCCTGATTACTACGACGGCTGAATTAATGACACGATAGAATTAACTGCGTTCGCCATGACGTTCAAGTTCAACTGGCCTCAACAACTCGCGAGATGTCCCAACAGTCTCTCTCGCTCTCGTTCTCTTTTAATTTTTTATTTTTTAATCACATTTGATAAAGATATTAAAGTAGTGTTTCAGTTTTTCTTGTTGTTCAAATTCAAAATTGTTTTCAAATATTATTTGTCACTTAATCTTAAAGATTTTTAATAGCGTATGTTTGTTCCCACCAATCGCTGCACAAGTTAAGGATACGTATGATGACGTAAGCACGTTAGTGCGAGCCCTCCCGGAACCCATAGAGAATGCATTGCAGTGCTTGCAGTTCGAAAAAAAACGTCTTTGAATGTAAGTCTATGGGAACACTCTGGGCGATTCTCAGCCAGAGTGAAATCGCCCAAAAAGAGGCGGTACTCCACAGAACGTGACATGCCGCTGATTGGACTATATCCAGAGGCACAGTGACTGCTAGCGTAACCTATTTTTTTACAGTCTATGAGCGTAACTCTGTGGTTGAATGAGATTGTGAATGTGATTGAAAAAGTCCCTTTCACACTTTGGTGGTGCGTCGCCCAATCGCCCTAATGAAGAAACCGCCCCTGGACAGATGCACTTTTATGATGGACAGATGCACTTTTATGATGGACAGATGCACTTATATGATGGACGGATGCACTTTTATGATGGACAGATGCACTTTTATGATGGACAGATGCACTTTTATGATGGACAGATGCACTTATATGATGGACGGATGCACTTTTATGATGGACAGATGCACTTTTATGATGGACGGATGCACTTTTATGATGGACGGATGCACTTTTATGATGGACAGATGCACTTATATGATGGACGGATGCACTTTTATGATGGACAGATGCACTTTTATGATGGACGGATGCACTTTTATGATGGACGGATGCACTTTTATGATGGACGGATGCACTTTTATGATGGACAGATGCACTTTTATGATGGACGGATGCACTTTTATGATGGACAGATGCACTTTTATGATGGACGGATGCACTTTTATGATGGACGGATGCACTTTTATGATGGACGGATGCACTTTTATGATGGACAGATGCACTTTTATGATGGAAAGATACACTTTTATGATGGACAGATGCACTTTTATGATGGACAGATGTACTTTTATGATGGACAGTTGCACTTTTATGATGCACAGATGCACTTTTATGATGGATAGATGCACTTTTATGATGGACAGATGCACTTTTATGATGGACAGATGCACTTTTATGATGGACAGACGCACTTTTATTATGGATAGACGCACTTTTATGATGGATAGATGCACTTTTATGATGGACAAATGCACTTTTATGATGGATAGATGCACTTTTATGATGGACAGATGCACTTTTATGATGGACGGATGCACTTTTATGATGGACAGATGCACTTTTATGATGGACAGATGCACTTTTATGATGGATGCACTTTTATGATGAACAGATGCACTTTTATGATGTACAGATGCACTTTTATGATGGATGCACTTTTATGATGGACAGATGCACTTTTATGATGTACAGATGCACTTTTATGATGGATGCACTTTTATGATGGACAGATGCACTTTTATGATGGACAGATGCACTTTTATGATGGACAGATGCACTTTTATGATGGACAGATGCACTTTTATGATGGACGGATGCACTTTTATGATGGACAGATGCACTTTTATGATGGACAGATGCACTTTTATGATGGACAGATGCACTTTATGATGGACGGATGCACTTTTATGATGGACGGATGCACTTTTATGATGGACAGATGCACTTTTATGATGTACAGATGCACTTTTATGATGGATGCACTTTTATGATGGACAGATGCACTTTTATGATGGATAGATGCACTTTTATGATGGACAGATGCACTTTTATGATGGATAGATGCACTTTTATGATGGACAGATGCACTTTTATGATGGATAGATGCACTTTTATGATGGACAGATGCACTTTTATGATGGACGGATGCACTTTTATGATGGACAGATGCACTTTTATGATGGATAGATGCACTTTTATGATGGACGGATGCACTTTTATGATGGACAGATGCACTTTTATGATGGACAGATGCACTTTTATGATGGACAGATGCACTTTTATGATGGACAAATGCACTTTTATGATGGATAGATGCACTTTTATGATGGACAGATGCACTTTTATGATGGACGGATGCACTTTTATGATGGACAGATGCACTTTTATGATGGACAGATGCACTTTTATGATGGATGCACTTTTATGATGGACAGATGCACTTTTATGATGGACAGATGCACTTTTATGATGGATAGATGCACTTTTATGATGGACAGATGCACTTTTATGATGGATAGATGCACTTTTATGATGGACAGATGCACTTTTATGATGGATAGATGCACTTTTATGATGGACAGATGCACTTTTATGATGGATAGATGCACTTTTATGATGGATAGATGCACTTTTATGATGGATAGATGCACTTTTATGATGGACAGATGCACTTTTATGATGGACGGATGCACTTTTATGATGGACAGATGCACTTTTATGATGGACGGATGCACTTTTATGATGGACAGATGCACTTTTATGATGGACGGATGCACTTTTATGATGGACGGATGCACTTTTATGATGGACGGATGCACTTTTATGATGGACGGATGCACTTTTATGATGGACAGATGCACTTTTATGATGGACAGATGCACTTTTATGATGGACAGATGCACTTTTATGATAGACGGATGCACTTTTATGATGGACGGATGCACTTTTATGATGGACGGATGCACTTTTATGATGGACAGACGCACTTTTATGATGGACAGATGCACTTTTATGATGGACGGATGCACTTTTATGATGGACGGATGCACTTTTATGATGGACAGATGCACTTTTATGAAGGACAGATGCACTTTTATGATGGACAGATGCACTTTTATGGACTTCAAAAAAGAAACCGGTCATTCACTGCCGTTATAAATCTTGGAAGAGCCAGGATATTTTTAATATAACTTTTATTGTATTCATCTGGAAGAAGAATGTCATATACACTAGGATGACTTGGGTTCAGGGCGAGTAAATCATGTGCTAACTTTTATTTTTGGGTGAACTATCGCTTTAACAGCACAGTGTGTTTCTCTCCTCTGTCCATCCAAGACTTGAGCAACACAACCGAAGCTATTTAAAGAACATCCCACCGTTAACAGCCATGATCCCATGAGCTCACCAATTAACAGGGAATGTAGAAAGCAGTGGATTAACCCGAACTCAGAATAGCCTGACCTTAAACCCGGAGAGCAGGTGAGAGACCAGACAAAACAAGCTCGCACTTTCAGCAGTTCTCATGTTTATTGATATTATACGGCAAAGTTATTCTCCATAAGCCCAGAGTAAACAGACGGGAATGAGACGGCATGCTCGCTTGGGTTATAAGAGCCGTTTCAGGAGCAATTAAAACAGCAGGAGACCTGCAGATCTGTCTGAGTGTGCCGTCTAAAGTTCACAGACAACATCAGCTCTCTCTCTCTCTCTCTCTCTCTCTCTCTCTCTCTCCCCCTCTCCTCTCTCTCTCTCTCTCTCTCTCTCTTCTCCTCCTCTCTCTCTCTCTCCTCAACAGCTTTGATGTGTCACTCGCTCTATCATTTCAACCATAAACTCGAATGACTGCTGGGACTGTAAACGTAGAGAGCGGGAACCTTTACAGTCCAGTGAACGCAGCGAGACTCAGTCCAGTGAAAACATGAGGAGATGATGCAGATTAACCCTTCTACCTGCGTAAAACAATTAAACAGCAGGGAATAAACAACACTAAATGCTCATTTTGCTCTTGCTTAATGGGAATTACAATGACCATTTAATCATGCATAATTAGGACAGGAACGTTTCTTCCTGTAAAGAGGCTGTTGACATTGACGACATCCAATCAAACTCTACAGTATTCAATAATCACTTCCCAGCAAACTGGGAATGTTCTCGGAATGTTACAAACAAACATTCTTCCAGTAATGATAATGGAATGTTCGTTCAAAGTTATCTGGTGTTCTAAACATTCTTTAAGTGTTACTTATTTAAAACGTTCAAATGTAACATTCCCATAATGTTTGCGAAAGGTGAAAATGGAATGTTCCCTTAACGTTCGCATAACCAATAAAAATAATTTCTGAAACATTTAAAAAACGGGACATACAGGAATAATGGGAATGTTAGCAAAACAAACATATTTGATAGAGCAATACTGAGACATTTAAAGTGATTTAAAATACAGATAAAGTGATACTGAGACATTTAAAGAAAGGATAGATAGATGTTGAGATTTAAATTAGCAACAGAGCAATGTTAAAACATTTGAAGAAGCGATAGGAAGATTCTGAGATGATTCAAGTCGGGATAGTTCCAATGCTGAGACACTTAAAGTAGCATAGAGAAACATTAAAGGGATAGTTCACCCAAAAATATACTCTGTCAGTAATTACTCTCCCTCATGTTGTTCAACCCCATAAAACTTTCGTTCATCTTCGGAACACAAATGAAGATATTTGTGATTAAATCTGAGAGCTTCAGATGGGTCAGGAAAATAATCTTAATTCAAACAGAAACAACATTATTTTTCTGACCCCATTGGCAGATAATTTGGCTTGTTTTAAACAAAAAACTCACTTAATTTTGCCCAGAAAACAAGACTTAATATCTTATGTCATTTTACTCATCTAGTAAATGCTTCTTGATTTAAGAATTTTTTGATATTTGGACTGGAAACAAGACAGATATACTAAGTTAGAAAAGCATTTTATTGCAGTGCGTCCAGAAACACAACCAGCTTTAGATCACACGATCCAATATTAAAGAGTCATTCCTGAACCAGTCCTGATTAGAACAGTAAGATTTGGTTTCTGATGGTTGTATTAATGTCATAAACAGCTTAAACAACTGACTTTTTATTCTGCCTACGGTTTAGATGTAATTTGTCGTTGTTGTTGTTTATTAGTATTGGTACACACTGTGTCTGTCACTGTTTACGCTCTAATTTGTGTTTATAATCAATAAAAAACCCTGATAAACCTCCCCTGACAAAGAAAAGATCACATGCTCCTGTAAAACCCTGTGTTTTTAAGGTGAAGGGCAATAGAAGGTTTGCAAATGACGGTGAGCTTTGAGATCAGCCGTTTTACAAGCGATGGTTTGGTGAAATGAAAGAGCAAGCGTGTGCGTCAGAGGTTCTGCTGTCATGTGTATCGCCTCCCCCGGGGCTGGGAACGCTGGGAACGCTGGGAACGTTTGATGTGCCGAGACCCGCGGAGGCCAGGTGTGGAGAACTGTAAATTTGCCTGCTAAATACAAACAGGAAAAGTGAAAGAGTGCTTGACCTTGTGCAGAGACGCAGTAAACAGCCCTCTGTTTATCTTCCTCAATTGTGGCCCGCCTCGTTAGATTTATTACCTCCAACATTCACTATCAGCCTTTGACTCAACTCAAGCTTTGATGTTTGTCTGTAACACACCAATCAAATGACAGACGAGACCTTCAGATCACATGAGAACTGACATAATCATTCAAGCCTTCAAGTGTGCAATTTTTAAACGTGGATGTCTCTTATGTGTTTTCAGTATTAATATGTATGCAATAGTAGTATTTTTTTTATTTTTAGATGTTAGGCACCTGACAAGGACTGTACTTAATTTTGTTGTACATGTTACAATGACAAATAAATATTCTATTCTATTCATTACTGACAGTGTTTCCGCATTAAATTATTACATTGTTTAAATTAATACTTTTTCCGCTAACTGTGATTTGTATATGTACATTTCTGAAATACATAACTTAGACAGTTTCCTCTGATATTAGAGCACTGTAAACTGTAATATGGACTTGTGCACTTTCTGTAAAGCTGCTTTGAAATGATGTGTTGTGAAAAGCGCTATACAAATAAATGTGAGTTGAGTAAAGCCTGTGTCACGACATTTGATTCTTCATGTCGACGAGATCTCGCAAGATTCTTCCCGCATACCTCAGAGAGAGAGAGAGAGAGAGAGAGAGAGAGAGAGAGAGAGCTCATGTTTATGGCTCCCTCTCACGTCCACCCGAGGCCTGGCTAGCAGAAACATACGATTCTCTCTCTCTCTCTCTCTCTGTCTTTCTCTCTCTCTCTGTCTTTCTCTCTCTCTCTCTGTCTCTCGCTCCAGCATCCCACCGACAGCTGAGTGGCTGAGGCGTAATTGCAGAGAAGTGAGGTCAGCATGAGGCTTTTATCAGAGATTGCACAGCGTTCAGCAACTCGAGAAGATGCACGGCACAAAACTCACTCTCTCAGTGCGTCACAGTGGAAGTTTCTCTGGGATCGCCGGGACTGAAGCGCGTGTCCTGGAGACACAAGTAAGTCGATTTAATATTGCGAGACAGCATTGTTATATTACATTTTAAACCAATTAATTGTGTCGTAAGTTAGTTTGGCAGAAACTAGACAGAGAGACAGAGACCATGACGAAGATACTGTCATTTTAACAAGCAGAGCAACACTGAGACTTTTAAAGTAGAGATAGAGAAATATTGAGACATTAAAAGAAGCGATAGAGAAACATTGAGACATTTAATGAAGTGATAGAGAAACATTGAGACATTAAAAGAAGTGATAGAGAAACATTGAGACATTAAAAGAAGCGATAGAGAAACATTGAGACATTAAAATAAGTGAGAGACATTGAGACATTAAAAGAAGCGATAGAGAAACATTGAGACATTAAAAGAAGCGATAGAGAAACATTGAGACATTAAAAGAAGTGATAGAGAAACACTGAGACATTTAATGAAGTGATAGAGAAACATTGAGACATTTAATGAAGTGATAGAGAAACACTGAGACATTTAATGAAGTGATAAACATTGAGACATTAAAAGAAGCGATAGAGAGACATTGAGACATTTAATGAAGTGACAGAGAAACACTGAGACATTTAATGAAGTGATAGAGAAACATTGAGACATTAAAAGAAGTGATAGAGAAACATTGAGACATTAAAAGAAGTGATAGAGAAACATTGAGACATTAAAAGAAGCGATAGAGAGACATTGAGACATTAAAAGAAGTGACAGAGAAACACTGAGACATTTAATGAAGTGATAGAGAGACTTAGAGACATTAAAATAAGTGAGAGACATTGAGACATTAAAAGAAGTGATAGAGAAACATTGAGACATTTAATGAAGTGATAGAGAGACATTGAGACATTAAAATAAGTGAGAGACATTGAGACATTAAAAGAAGTGATAGAGAAACATTGAGACATTAAAAGAAGCGATAGAGAGACATTGAGACATTAAAAGAAGTGACAGAGAAACACTAAGACATTTAATGAAGTGATAGAGAGACATTGAGACATTAAAAGAAGTGAGAGACATTGAGACATTAAAAGAAGTGATAGAGAAACATTGAGACATTAAAAGAAGTGATAGAGAAACATTGAGACATTAAAAGAAGCGATAGAGAGACATTGAGACATTAAAAGAAGTGACAGAGAAACACTAAGACATTTAATGAAGTGATAGAGAGACATTGAGACATTAAAAGAAGTGAGAGACATTGAGACATTAAAAGAAGTGATAGAGAAACATTGAGACATTAAAAGTAGAGATAGAGAAACACTGAGACATTTAATGAAGTGATAGAGAAACACTGAGACATTAAAATAAGCGATAGAGAAACATTGAGACATTTAATGAAGTGATACAGAAATATTGAGACATTAAAATAAGCGATAGAGAAACATTGAGACATTAAAAGAAGTGACAGAGAAACATTGAGACATTAAAAGAAGCGATAGAGAAACATTGAGACATTAAAAGAAGTGATAGAGAAACATTGAGACATTTAATGAAGTGATACAGAAATATTGAGACATTAAAAGAAGTGATAGAGAGGCACTGAGACATTTAAAGTAGAGATAGAGTGACATTGAGACATTTAAAGTAGAGATAGAGTGACATTGAGACATTTAAAGTAGAGATAGAGTGACATTAATACATTTAAAGTAGATATAGAGAGACATTGAGACATTAAATGAAGTAATAGAGAAACATTGAGACATTAAATGAATAGAGAAACATTGAGACATTAAAAGAAGTGATAGAGAAACATTAACACACTAATGTTACAGACACTGAATATGTAGAATCTGGTTTAGATGTGAATATGTTGATTATTGAGTGACGAGTGAGCTGTGATGAACTGATCTGGAACCAGCATCCGTTTGTTGATTTATATCATTTGACTGTCATTAACCACAGAAACTCACACACGTCTTCCTCCTCCAGCTCTGAGGAGATTCTGATGCTTCAGGAGGAGGTCAGAGTTCACTCCCGAATCTGAGGATTTTACTGGGAGAGGATCTCCCGGAGTTTTGCCTTCAGTATGTGGATCATGAACTCCTCCAGAAACACAGTATAATGCGCAAATGGACACTGCCATGGAAACTGCCTGAGTTGCCGTGTGGACTGTGGTTGCACGTCGTGCTGGTCGTCAGCCGTGTGTGTGTGTGTGTGGGTGATGGCGACAGGGTCGTCGGGCAGGCGTCTGCGACTGACTGTTCAAAACACGAACGGCACACCAGGAACTACGACTACATGGAGGGAGGGGACGTTCGGATACGACGGCTCTACAGTCGCACACAGTGGTTTCTGATGATCGACGAGAACGGGAATATCAACGGAACGCAGGATCCCAACAACTGCTACAGTAAGAGCTCATCCATCACTTCTGACGTGTGTGTGTTTGAGGTCGTGCTTCGTTTCAAAGCACACATTCCGTCTTCATGTTACTGGTGTGTGTCTGGAGCTTCACAGAGGATTTACCATACTGAGACATGTAAAGTAGAGATAGAGCGACATTGAGACATTTAAAGTAGAGATAGAGCGACATTGAGACATTTAAAGTAGATATAGAGTGACATTGAGACATTTAAAGTAGAGATAGAGGGACATTGAGACATTTAAAGTAGATATAGAGCGACATTGAGACATTTAAAGTAGATATAGAGTGACATTGAGACATTTAAAGTAGATATAGAGCGACATTGAGACATTTAAAGTAGAGATAGAGCGACATTGAGACATTTAAAGTAGATATAGAGCGACATTGAGACATTTAAAGTAGAGATAGAGCGACATTGAGACATTTAAAGTAGATATAGACCTTATTCGATCTGCGTCATCAATGTTCGCGGCGGCCATTTTGTTGACATAGAAACCACGGCAACTGTCAGTCAGTCAATTGACAAGCGAGGCAGCGTCGGTATTATCCATGGTATTATCGCTGTATTTTTTTAAAACAGCGGGATGGTGTGCTGTGTAATACACTGCTGTTCTAACAACAGAAATAAGAACCCCGGAGTTAACTTTTATGCGATACCGACTGCCAGAAAACGTGAAGGGAGTGAGACAGAGGAGTTGAGGTAGCGCAGGAGAGACTTGTGGCTAGCTAGGATAAACAGACTAATCTGCCAACTCCCTACAGCAATGTCTGTTCCTATCATTTTACCACAGGTAACGTTATTGGGGACATTTAATTTTGAATTTTACAATACTATTATAACATGTTCCTGTTATCTCTGTGAAGCTGCTTTGAAACAATTTGTATTGTAAAAAGCGCTAACTGTTATATAAATAAAGGTGACTTGACTATTGATAACGTTATATGCCTCATTGATACTAGGTAGGGAATTAGTGCTTGTGTGATACTGTGTTATTTTGTTACAACGATCGTAAAGGAGCCCTGCGAAGTGTAGCTAACGTTATGCGGATACTGTATGAACGTTAACGTTATAAATATCCGGTTAAAAGTTACGGCTGGCAATAAGGACGGATCTATACTTAAGGCTATTGGGTCTATTTGATATGGGTCCACACAAATCAAGCTTATCTTCTCTTGATACCGACGAGATGAAGCCATTAGGCTACTGCTCACCTCAACTCAAATCTGCGTGCGGCTATGGGCAGGACAGTTGTTATGTCAACAATATGGCCGCGGTTAGCTACTTCCGGTGTTTGCGAATAAGGTCTATAGAGGGACACTGAGACATTTAAAGTAGAGATAGAGTGACATTGAGACATTTAAAGTAGAGATAGAGGGACATTGAGACATTTAAAGTAGAGATAGAGCGACATTGAGACATTTAAAGTAGATATAGAGCGACACAGACATTTAAAGTAGAGATAGAGCGACATTGAGACATTTAAAGTAGATATAGAGTGACATTGAGACATTTAAAGTAGATATAGAGGGACATTGAGACATTTAAAGTAGATATAAAGTGACATTGAGACATTTAAAGTAGAGATAGAGTGACATTGAGACATTTAAAGTAGATCTAGAGTGATATTGAGACATTTAAAGTAGATATAGAGGGACATTGAGACATTTAAAGTAGAGATAGAGCGACATTGAGACATTTAAAGTAGATATAAAGTGACATTGAGACATTTAAGAGTAGTATAGAGGGACATTGAGACATTTAAAGTAGATATAGAGGGACATTGATACATTTAAAGTAGATATAGAGGGACATTGAGACATTTAAAGTAGATATAAAGTGACATTGAGACATTTAAAGTAGATAGAGGGACATTGAGACATTTAAAGTAGATATAAAGTGACATTGAGACATTTAAAGTAGATATAGAGGGACATTGAGACATTTAAAGTAGATATAGAGGGACATTGAGACATTTAAAGTAGATCTAGAGTGACTGAGACGTTTAAAGTAGAGATAGAGTGACATTGAGACATTTAAAGTAGAGATAGAGCGACATTGAGACATTTAAAGTAGATATAGAGTGACATTGAGACATTTAAAGTAGAGATAGAGCGACATTGAGACATTTAAAGTAGAGATAGAGCGACATTGAGACATTTAAAGTAGAGATAGAAAGACATTGAGACATTTAAAGTAGAGATAGAGAGACATTGAGACATTTAAAGTAGATATAGAGCAACATTGAGACATTTAAAGTAGATAGAGGGACATTGAGACATTTAAAGTAGATATAAAGTGACATTGAGACATTTAAAGTAGATATAGAGTGACTGAGACATTTAAAGTAGATATAGAGTGACATTGAGACATTTAAAGTAGATATAGAGGGACATTGAGACATTTAAAGTAGATATAAAGTGACATTGAGACATTTAAAGTAGATATAGAGGGACATTGAGACATTTAAAGAAGATCTAGAGTGACTGAGACATTTAAAGTAGAGATAGAGGGACATTGAGACATTTAAAGTAGATATAAAGTGACATTGAGACATTTAAAGTAGATAGAGGGACATTGAGACATTTAAAGTAGATATAAAGTGACATTGAGACATTTAAAGTAGATATAGAGGGACATTGAGACATTTAAAGTAGATCTAGAGTGACTGAGACATTTAAAGTAGATATAGAGTGACATTGAGACATTTAAAGTAGATATAGAGGGACATTGAGACATTTAAAGTAGATATAAAGTGACATTGAGACATTTAAAGTAGATATAGAGGGACATTGAGACATTTAAAGTAGATCTAGAGTGACTGAGACATTTAAAGTAGAGATAGAGAGACATTGAGACATTTAAAGTAGAGATAGAGCGACATTGAGACATTTAAAGTAGAGATAGAGAGACATTGAGACATTTAAAGTAGATATAGAGTGACATTGAGACATTTAAAGTAGATATAGAGGGACATTGAGACATTTAAAGTAGATATAAAGTGACATTGAGACATTTAAAGTAGATATAGAGGGACATTAAGACATTTAAAGTAGATCTAGAGTGACTGAGACATTTAAAGTAGAGATAGAGTGACATTGAGACATTTAAAGTAGAGATAGAGTGACATTGAGACATTTAAAGTAGATCTAGAGTGACTGAGACATTTAAAGTAGAGATAGAGCGACATTGAGACATTTAAAGTAGAGATAGAGTGACATTGAGACATTTAAAGTAGAGATAGAGCGACATTGAGACATTTAAAGTAGAGATAGAGCGACATTGAGACATTTAAAGTAGAGATAGAGAGACATTGAGACATTTAAAGTAGATATAGAGTGACATTGAGACATTTAAAGTAGATATAAAGTGACATTGAGACATTTAAAGTAGATATAAAGGGACATTGAGACATTTAAAGTAGATATAAAGTGACATTGAGACATTTAAAGTAGATATAGAGGGACATTGAGACATTTAAAGTAGATATAGAGGGACATTGAGACATTTAAAGTAGATATAAAGTGACATTGAGACATTTAAAGTAGATATAGAGGGACATTGAGACATTAAAAAGTAGATCTAGAGTGACTGAGACATTTAAAGTAGAGATAGAGCGACATTGAGACATTTAAAGTAGAGATAGAGCGACATTGAGACATTTAAAGTAGAGATAGAGCGACATTGAGACATTTAAAGTAGATATAAAGTGACATTGAGACATTTAAAGTAGAGATAGAGGGACATTGAGACATTTAAAGTAGATATAGAGTGACATTGAGACATTTAAAGTAGAGATAGAGGGACATTGAGACATTTAAAGTAGATATAGAGGGACATTGAGACATTTAAAGTAGATATAGAGTGACATTGAGACATTTAAAGTAGATATAGAGGGACATTGAGACATTTAAAGTAGATATAGAGTGACATTGAGACATTTAAAGTAGATATAGAGGGACATTAAGACATTTAAAGTAGATATAAAGTGACATTGAGACATTTAAAGTAGATATAGAGGGACATTGAGACATTTAAAGTAGATATAAAGTGACATTGAGACATTTAAAGTAGAGATAGAGGGACATTGAGACATTTAAAGTAGATATAGAGTGACATTGAGACATTTAAAGTAGAGATAGAGGGACATTGAGACATTTAAAGTAGAGATAGAGGGACATTGAGACATTTAAAGTAGATATAGAGGGACATTGAGACATTTAAAGTAGATATAAAGTGACATTGAGACATTTAAAGTAGAGATAGAGGGACATTGAGACATTTAAAGTAGATATAGAGGGACATTGAGACATTTAAAGTAGATATAAAGTGACATTGAGACATTTAAAGTAGAGATAGAGGGACATTGAGACATTTAAAGTAGATATAGAGGGACATTGAGACATTTAAAGTAGATATAGAGTGACATTGAGACATTTAAAGTAGATATAGAGTGACATTGAGACATTTAAAGTAGATATAGAGGGACATTAAGACATTTAAAGTAGATATAAAGTGACATTGAGACATTTAAAGTAGATATAGAGGGACATTGAGACATTTAAAGTAGATATAAAGTGACATTGAGACATTTAAAGTAGAGATAGAGGGACATTGAGACATTTAAAGTAGATATAGAGTGACATTGAGACATTTAAAGTAGAGATAGAGGGACATTGAGACATTTAAAGTAGATATAGAGGGACATTGAGACATTTAAAGTAGATATAGAGTGACATTGAGACATTTAAAGTAGATATAGAGGGACATTGAGACATTTAAAGTAGATATAGAGTGACATTGAGACATTTAAAGTAGATATAGAGGGACATTAAGACATTTAAAGTAGATATAAAGTGACATTGAGACATTTAAAGTAGATATAGAGGGACATTGAGACATTTAAAGTAGATATAAAGTGACATTGAGACATTTAAAGTAGAGATAGAGGGACATTGAGACATTTAAAGTAGATATAGAGTGACATTGAGACATTTAAAGTAGAGATAGAGGGACATTGAGACATTTAAAGTAGAGATAGAGGGACATTGAGACATTTAAAGTAGATATAGAGGGACATTGAGACATTTAAAGTAGATATAAAGTGACATTGAGACATTTAAAGTAGAGATAGAGGGACATTGAGACATTTAAAGTAGATATAGAGTGACATTGAGACATTTAAAGTAGATATAAAGTGACATTGAGACATTTAAAGTAGATATAGAGGGACATTGAGACATTAAAAAGTAGATCTAGAGTGACTGAGACATTTAAAGTAGAGATAGAGCGACATTGAGACATTTAAAGTAGAGATAGAGCGACATTGAGACATTTAAAGTAGAGATAGAGCGACATTGAGACATTTAAAGTAGATATAAAGTGACATTGAGACATTTAAAGTAGAGATAGAGGGACATTGAGACATTTAAAGTAGATATAGAGTGACATTGAGACATTTAAAGTAGAGATAGAGGGACATTGAGACATTTAAAGTAGATATAGAGGGACATTGAGACATTTAAAGTAGATATAGAGTGACATTGAGACATTTAAAGTAGATATAGAGGGACATTGAGACATTTAAAGTAGATATAGAGTGACATTGAGACATTTAAAGTAGATATAGAGGGACATTAAGACATTTAAAGTAGATATAAAGTGACATTGAGACATTTAAAGTAGATATAGAGGGACATTGAGACATTTAAAGTAGATATAAAGTGACATTGAGACATTTAAAGTAGAGATAGAGGGACATTGAGACATTTAAAGTAGATATAGAGTGACATTGAGACATTTAAAGTAGAGATAGAGGGACATTGAGACATTTAAAGTAGAGATAGAGGGACATTGAGACATTTAAAGTAGATATAGAGGGACATTGAGACATTTAAAGTAGATATAAAGTGACATTGAGACATTTAAAGTAGAGATAGAGGGACATTGAGACATTTAAAGTAGATATAGAGGGACATTGAGACATTTAAAGTAGATATAAAGTGACATTGAGACATTTAAAGTAGAGATAGAGGGACATTGAGACATTTAAAGTAGATATAGAGGGACATTGAGACATTTAAAGTAGATATAGAGTGACATTGAGACA
Organism: Chrosomus eos; assembly: GCA_036326025.1. Lineage (NCBI taxonomy): Eukaryota > Metazoa > Chordata > Actinopteri > Cypriniformes > Leuciscidae > Chrosomus > Chrosomus eos. The sequence continues at coordinate 46,310,219 of CM070824.1, read as the reverse complement.
TTTAAAGTAGATATAGAGTGACATTGAGACATTTAAAGTAGATATAGAGGGACATTAAGACATTTAAAGTAGATATAAAGTGACATTGAGACATTTAAAGTAGATATAGAGGGACATTGAGACATTTAAAGTAGATATAAAGTGACATTGAGACATTTAAAGTAGAGATAGAGGGACATTGAGACATTTAAAGTAGATATAGAGTGACATTGAGACATTTAAAGTAGAGATAGAGGGACATTGAGACATTTAAAGTAGATATAGAGGGACATTGAGACATTTAAAGTAGATATAGAGTGACATTGAGACATTTAAAGTAGATATAGAGGGACATTGAGACATTTAAAGTAGATATAGAGTGACATTGAGACATGTAAAGTAGATATAGAGGGACATTAAGACATTTAAAGTAGATATAAAGTGACATTGAGACATTTAAAGTAGATATAGAGGGACATTGAGACATTTAAAGTAGATATAAAGTGACATTGAGACATTTAAAGTAGAGATAGAGGACATTGAGACATTTAAAGTAGATATAGAGTGACATTGAGACATTTAAAGTAGAGATAGAGGGACATTGAGACATTTAAAGTAGAGATAGAGGGACATTTGAGACATTTAAAGTAGATATAGAGGGACATTGAGACATTTAAAGTAGATATAAAGTGACATTGAGACATTTAAAGTAGAGATAGAGGGACATTGAGACATTTAAAGTAGATATAGAGGGACATTGAGACATTTAAAGTAGATATAAAGTGACATTGAGACATTTAAAGTAGAGATAGAGGGACATTGAGACATTTTAAGTAGATATAGAGGGACATTGAGACATTTAAAGTAGATATAGAGTGACATTGAGACATTTAAAGTAGATATAGAGAGACATTGAGACATTTAAAGTAGAGATAGAGCGACATTGAGACATTTAAAGTAGAGATAGAGAGACATTGAGACATTTAAAGTAGATATAGAGTGACATTGAGACATTTAAAGTAGATATAGAGGGACATTGAGACATTTAAAGTAGATATAAAGTGACATTGAGACATTTAAAGTAGATATAGAGGGACATTAAGACATTTAAAGTAGATCTAGAGTGACTGAGACATTTAAAGTAGAGATAGAGTGACATTGAGACATTTAAAGTAGAGATAGAGTGACATTGAGACATTTAAAGTAGATCTAGAGTGACTGAGACATTTAAAGTAGAGATAGAGCGACATTGAGACATTTAAAGTAGAGATAGAGTGACATTGAGACATTTAAAGTAGAGATAGAGCGACATTGAGACATTTAAAGTAGAGATAGAGCGACATTGAGACATTTAAAGTAGAGATAGAGAGACATTGAGACATTTAAAGTAGATATAGAGTGACATTGAGACATTTAAAGTAGATATAAAGTGACATTGAGACATTTAAAGTAGATATAAAGGGACATTGAGACATTTAAAGTAGATATAAAGTGACATTGAGACATTTAAAGTAGATATAGAGGGACATTGAGACATTTAAAGTAGATATAGAGGGACATTGAGACATTTAAAGTAGATATAAAGTGACATTGAGACATTTAAAGTAGATATAGAGGGACATTGAGACATTTAAAGTAGATATAAAGTGACATTGAGACATTTAAAGTAGAGATAGAGGGACATTGAGACATTTAAAGTAGATATAGAGGGACATTGAGACATTTAAAGTAGATATAAAGTGACATTGAGACATTTAAAGTAGAGATAGAGGGACATTGAGACATTTAAAGTAGATATAGAGGGACATTGAGACATTTAAAGTAGATATAGAGTGACATTGAGACATTTAAAGTAGATATAGAGAGACATTGAGACATTTAAAGTAGAGATAGAGCGACATTGAGACATTTAAAGTAGAGATAGAGAGACATTGAGACATTTAAAGTAGATATAGAGTGACATTGAGACATTTAAAGTAGATATAGAGGGACATTGAGACATTTAAAGTAGATATAAAGTGACATTGAGACATTTAAAGTAGATATAGAGGGACATTAAGACATTTAAAGTAGATCTAGAGTGACTGAGACATTTAAAGTAGAGATAGAGTGACATTGAGACATTTAAAGTAGAGATAGAGTGACATTGAGACATTTAAAGTAGATCTAGAGTGACTGAGACATTTAAAGTAGAGATAGAGCGACATTGAGACATTTAAAGTAGAGATAGTGACATTGAGACATTTAAAGTAGAGATAGAGCGACATTGAGACATTTAAAGTAGAGATAGAGCGACATTGAGACATTTAAAGTAGAGATAGAGAGACATTGAGACATTTAAAGTAGATATAGAGTGACATTGAGACATTTAAAGTAGATATAAAGTGACATTGAGACATTTAAAGTAGATATAAAGGGACATTGAGACATTTAAAGTAGATATAAAGTGACATTGAGACATTTAAAGTAGATATAGAGGGACATTGAGACATTTAAAGTAGATTTAAGCTGTGTCTGAAATCGCTCCCTATCCACTATATAGTGCACTAAATCGGGTGTCGGCCATTTTGTAGTGGTGTCCGAATTCTGAGTGAACGACATCATTCCCTACATTCATTCCCTACTTTTACCCACAATCCTCTCTGAATTTGAGTGTACATTCGATGTACACTTGCTGAAGCACTATTTCCCACAATCCAATGCGGAGAGAACTGAGAGAGAAAATTTAAACCAGAGATTACATTACAGCTTTCTTATTCCTGCTAATTTTATTTTTCTATTAATCATTACTTGAATATAACATATTAAAACATTGAGACAATATTATATAGATGAATTGTAAAATTAAATTATATTTATATCGTTTTTTTTTATTAAAATATATTATTTAGGCATTAACACAATTTAATGTGTTTTACTTATGTGTTTTTATAATTTGTGGCATTGTTAACTCGTTAAACTGTAAAGGGAGAGATGATAATTTGGTGGATGATTTAAAAATATCCGTTATGGTCGTTAGGAAGCGTATTCATTCGAATATAATAACGGTCGCCTGAGGGCGCTCAAGGACCACGTCATCTGTGAGCGTGAGAGTTACAATTTCAGTCGATGAAACTACAAAGCTGGCACTAAGGTATATATAATTACAAAATAAAGTCATTATGATTGTTATCGTTGTTAATATTATTTTATAAAGTAAGTAACGTAAGATAAAATGAGTTTTATCAGTACGTGTGACGAAGCCTTTTCTGCGACAGCTCTAACTCTCCGACGCACAGTGTAAACGTCAGCGTCCGAATTCACTCACTTCATTTCGTTCACTCCTTGCAGATATAGTGCACTCAACTGCCATTCACTATATAGGGATTAGTGAAGGAGTGAACGAGTGAGCGATTTCAGACACAGCTATAGAGGGACATTGAGACATTTAAAGTAGATATAAAGTGACATTGAGACATTTAAAGTAGATATAGAGGGACATTGAGACATTAAAAAGTAGATCTAGAGTGACTGAGACATTTAAAGTAGAGATAGAGTGAAATTGAGACATTTAAAGTAGAGATAGAGCGACATTGAGACATTTAAAGTAGAGATAGAGCGACATTGAGACATTTAAAGTAGAGATAGAGCGACATTGAGACATTTAAAGTAGAGATAGAGCGACATTGAGACATTTAAAGTAGAGATAGAGCGACATTGAGACATTTAAGTAGATCTAGAGTGACATTGAGACATTTAAAGTAGATATAGAGGACATTGAGACATTTAAAGTAGATATAAAGTGACATTGAGACATTTAAAGTAGATATAGAGGGACATTGAGACATTTAAAGTAGATATAGAGTGACATTGAGACATTTAAAGTAGATATAGAGGGACATTGAGACATTTAAAGTAGATATAGAGTGACATTGAGACATTTAAAGTAGATATAGAGGGACATTAAGACATTTAAAGTAGATATAAAGTGACATTGAGACATTTAAAGTAGATATAGAGGGACATTGAGACATTTAAAGTAGATATAAAGTGACATTGAGACATTTAAAGTAGAGATAGAGGGACATTGAGACATTTAAAGTAGATATAGAGTGACATTGAGACATTTAAAGTAGAGATAGAGGGACATTGAGACATTTAAAGTAGATATAGAGGACATTGAGACATTTAAAGTAGATATAGAGGGACATTGAGACATTTAAAGTAGATATAGAGGGACATTGAGACATTTAAAGTAGAGATAGAGGGACATTGAGACATTTAAAGTAGATATAGAGGGACATTGAGACATTTAAAGTAGATATAAAGGACATTGAGACATTTAAAGTAGAATAGAGGGACATTGAGACATTTAAAGTAGATATATAGAGGGACATTGAGACATTTAAAGTAGATAGAGTGACATTGAGACATTTAAAGTAGATATAGAGGGACATTGAGACATTTAAAGTAGATATAAAGTGACATTGAGACATTTAAAGTAGATATAGAGGGACATTGAGACATTTAAAGTAGATATAGAGCTACATTGAGACATTTAAAGTAGAGATAGAGCTACATTGAGACATTTAAAGTAGAGATAGAGTGACATAATTGAGACATTAATTAAAGTAGATATAGAGTGACATTGAGACATTTAAAGTAGATAAGACATTGAGAATTTAAGTAGTATAGCAACATTGAGACATTTTAAGTAGAATAGAGCGACAGAGTAACTGTGAAGGCTCCTTCCCTTAACCTCTGTACATGATAAAAATAGATATTCCGGTTCACGTTGCTACGCAGAAGCGATACAAAATTCTTTATTATACATTTTAAAGGCTTGCGCCTTGGAACATATTTCATGGTTCTCGAGCTCCAGCACCAGTGGCGTAACGAGCTAACACGATAGATATATCTATCAATAATTATCTACTACAGCACGTGATGACCCATACTCTCATCGAGTAGATACCATGAAGAGGACAGGAAGATCATAGATGACACAGCGTATAACAGATGAATGACTGACAAACTCAGGAGTAGCCTACACACAACACAAAACACTGGTGAATGCCCACAATAACACATTGTTACTCAACTCACTGCATATCAGACACCACACACACACACACCACACACACACACACACACACACACACACACACACCACACACACACACACACACACAACACAACACACACACACACACACAACACAACACACAGCCTAGCTCCAAATACGGTGAACGTAATCTTTGTTGATCCTGGAACAACTTTCCAATCAACCAATCAGATTTGAGGACAAGTTTACAGTTTAAGTTAAGGCTTATAACCAGGGTGAGGTGCTTCAACATCAGTGTTATTCACCATCATTACCCTCTGATGTTAGGGGAAAGTTATGGTAGGGTTTGGTTTAGTGGTAGGTATTGGGTAGGGTTGGGTTTAGGGGTAGGGATTGGGTAGGTTTATGGGTAGGGTTGGGTTTAGGGTAAGGATTGGGTAGGTTTATGGGTAGGTTTGGGTTTAGGGGTAGGGATTGGGTAGGTTTATGGGTAGGGTTGGGTTTAGGGGTAAGGATTGGGTAGGTTTATGGGTAGGTTTGGGTTTAGGGGTAGGGATTGGGTAGGTTTATGGGTAGGGTTGAGTTTAGGGGTAGGGATTGGGTAGGTTTATGGTAGGGTTGGGTTTAGGGGTAAGGATTGGGTAGGTTTATGGGTAGGGATTGGGTAGGTTTATGGTTGGGGTTGGGTTTAGGGGTAGGGATTGGGTAAGGACTACATTTTGGGACAGGAATGTTGATCCAGGAACATGTCTTACTTGGCAAAATCACGGTGACTGTTCAAAAACATAAAAAAAGATGCTCACTTACATTACAGCTGCATTCTCCAGGCTTTCCTCTGTGAGAATACACACGTTCACTTCCAGACCCGGGATTCCCCAAACAAATTACAACCAAAATCCATCATTGTTCAGTCACACATGTATTCAATGATCAGTAAAATATGTGGAAATCAACAGGAACATCCAAGGCACTCTCTTTAGAAAAGTTAAAAAGCCTATATTCATTTAAAATATGTTGTTGTCATTATTTATTCAAATAAATTCACGATAAAGTAAAATGCGATCAGACTAAAAGTAGTAAAATGTGATAGGGGGCTCCGGCTGTCAATCAATATCTTCCAGTCACGCCGGCCCCTGATTGGTCCGGGCCTGTTAGCAACCGCGGCTTATCGCTAGTTACGCTGTGCTAGGCACTGTTGTGTTAGCGGCTGCTAAGTTAATAACTAATGATCTTTGCAACGGAAGTGAATCAATCAAAACTAACTTTATCTGGACAATAACTTTATTCTAGAACAAATTAACGATAGAGTGACATTGAGACATTAAAATTAGCAAACTTTAATTAAATACATTCACAAACAATAGCACATTATATGCTAGTTTCAAGCCGCAACATAAAAGAGGGATAGTCAGTCCTTCCAGAAAAACACAGAGTTTTTTTGTGATTGTTGCGGGCAAAAATCCTTGATTATGCGGCACGTTTTCTTAAAAATGCGATGGAATATGTGGATGTTTATGCGATGAAATTGCGGGAACTTGCAAAAACTGCGGTTTGATGAAAGAGAAAGTGATTCCCCTGTTCTCACTAGGCTACTAGCTTAAAGGCCATGTTGCAGGTTAACCACCACTGTCGATTAATGGGTACATAAATCACTCAAGATATGTATATCATTTTTAAAATGTCTCAAAAATGGTCTTAAAGACCGTTTTTTACGTTATAGAGAGATAGGCAGACATCCAGATAGCATAACGTTAGCATAGATAGCTAGCAGCTAGATAGATAAATAGATAGAAATATATAGTATGTAGATTGACAACGTAGATTTGGCTCATTGGTCGCACGTCAAAGGCGCTGAGATATATGTGACTTTTCGCAACAAAAATGCGGGGATTATGAAATCATGCATATTTTGTGCGGAAATCGGCAATTTATGTGGCGTATTTGAAAAAATGCCCCCGCATAAATATGCAGACTATGGCTAATTATGCATTGCATTATGCGATCGCATAATCATGTTTTTCTGGAGGGACTGTATAAAGCAGAAATGTTTAATCAATACAAGTTTTATTGAATTAAACATATATCCCAACCAAAAATAATACTATTAAACAGAAGAGCAGAAGAAAACATAATAAAGAGCCACTCCTGACGAGAGCTGCCCCAGAGAGTGCCTGTCCCAAATAAAGCACAGCACTCTTATATACACAAACTAATTAGCAATTAGCATGAGGAAAACCAATCAGGACCTCCACCAATAGCATCAGGAGACTCAATGCTAAACACAGCATGTGCATTATGTACATTCAAATATGAATATTAAAAAAATATTAGTTGCATGACAGTTCCAACTGAATGTACATTAACTATTGATTTGTTGAGTGTTTTATAATCTAACAGTGTTTATAAAACATCATTAGATTGTAGTAAATATGTTTACGTCTATCTTGACGTGATATTAGCATGAAGTGTTTCGCAGTGAATGTGAAGGAAACGGGCGGCTCAGATTTCCGTGGATTATTCTCCGAGTGACGAGCGAGTGACAGGCGTAAAGAGGAACAGGTGCGAGTATTTATAGCTCGTTTCCTTGGTTACAGGACTTGCAGCGCTCAGACCAGCTCACAACAACAGCTCACTGAAAAACAGTTCAACAGAGCGTCAACAATGGAAAAAATTGGGTTACATTTTATGTGTGTGTGTGTGTGTGGTGGGGGGGGGGGGGTAGATCATAATTATCGCATAGATATTACTTAGTACCCTAACATTCCCTCAAAATGCAAAATAAAAAATATTATTCATCAAAAATATACGATAACGCTTTACTTAAAGTCCTTCTGTATTATAAAAGCATTATAATGCATGTATGGACTCTAATTGTAACCACAGTTATAATAATACTAATCTATTCATTGAACACCTTTACAAAGTATAATGCATTAAAACATGACAAACAACCAATTTCAGAATCCGCAAATATTATAATCCATTTTAACTTTGGTTATAATTATTTATGAAAAGATATAACGTATTATAATGTACATTAGGGCTTTAAGTAAAGTGTTGGGGTTACACTTTATTTTAAAGGTACAATATGTAGGATTTTTCGCCACCAGGGGTCGCTGACCTCTTACAATAACAAAGGCGTATATTGATGACGTATATTCCGCATTAACGTAATTATGGATCTTGTCGTCAAGCTGATGGATCTTTTATGGATGAGTGAATACACTGATGTTTTTAACATGACTGTGGTGAAGCAGGAGCGATTGCTAGACGTACACCAGCGCCACACGCAACGCCAGTCCCGCGGATATAAAGGAATAAGGACATTTCATTCTACCCAACTACACACAAGTGCTGAATTAATACTCACACAGGTCAGTTTATTAGAGGAATGAAGCTTGAGGTAACGCAGCGCTGTTTCACTCGCTCTAACAGTTACACTATCACACTAAACGCATTTGAGTGTGTTGAATGTTGTTAGTTGGGTTGTTTGTTGGCTGTATGAGACTAAGTAAGCTAGATCAACATTGAATAACATACAGATCATATTCTAACATTTCATCATGTTGAACTAAATAACATTGATTAGTTTTATGTACATTTGCTCTCCTGTCTAATAAAGCACATGAACACTCGCGTCTCTGTCGAGTGGAAGTTAGTCGTGGACGTGGAGCTCTCGCATCTCGAAACATGTTGATCTTCATTTTAGTCTCTTTTTGTCTCAAAGTCTGCTTGCCATGGCTCCATAATGTTTGAACAAAACAACAACAGCGTGAGCGTCCTGCTAGGCATAACGGGCATAACCCAGTTGTCCACGTCTGTCGCCATGGTTACTATGGCAGTACGAGCGGAAACAATGGTGGTAACCGAGGCTAACGTGGATATGACGCATTGACTGGCGGACCCTCACCGCTGCTCACATATGCTCAATATGTAGGAATTTTACTGCAAAATTACGGTGTTATTGTTACAATGTAATTATATATTTAAGTACTGAGTAATAATAATGTACTTACTATAGGGCTAGGGTATATTTTTATTTGCATGTAATTATACATGTTTTTTTACTATGGTAAATATATGTAACAAGGACACTGTAAAATAAAGTGTTACCAAAACTTGTGAAGTCAGAAATTGTTGTTTTGATATGTACATTTTAGATTATGGTATGACCATTGATTTTAAAATTAATGATTTTGTTTACACCAAACTTGCTTGAAGCTGATGTTATACATATATAATATTACACACATATTCAAGCATGTTTGGTTATTAGTTATGTTGTTTGTGTACGAGAAGAGAGTTGGCGTGACACATGCATCTTTGCTCCAGAGGGAGAATGATTACGTCAGCTGGCGATGAAAAGAAGAAAAATTGATAAAGCCAGATGTGGCCGACAACTGCACGCACAGCAAGACACACACTGCTTACACACACTGCTTACACACACTGCATACACACACTGCATACACACACTGCTCACACACACTGCTCACACACACTGCAGGACATGAGTGAGGGAAGGAGAGAAAGAGCGAGAGAAAAGCAGACGTGTTTGAGGTTCTGTCGTGACAGCAGCTTATTATACCATTAGAGCTCTCTCTCACACACACACACACACACACACACACACACACACACACACACACACACACACACACAATGAAACTGGAGCGTAACAACAGGCCTTCAGCGCTGATATATCTGATGTGGAGACACTGGAGCTTGCAGAGTTTAATCATCACACACTGATGTTCAATCTGCACACACACACACACACACACACACACACACACAAACGTGGAGACACTGGAGCTTGCAGAGTTTAATCATCACACACTGATGTTCAATCTGCACACACACACACACACACACACCACACAAACGTGGAGACACTGGAGCTCGGAGAGTTTAATCATCACACACTGATGTTCAATCTGCACACACACCACACACACACACACACACACACACACACACACACACACACACACACACACACACACACACACACACACACACACACGTGGAGACACTGGAGCTCGGAGAGTTTAATCATCACACACTGATGTTCAATCTGCACACACACACACACACACACACACACACACACACACACACACAACACACACACACACCACACACACACACACACCCACACACACACACACACACACACCACAAACGTGGAGACACTGGAGCTCGGAGAGTTTAATCATCACACACTGATGTTCAATCTGCACACACACAACACACACACACACACACACACACACACACTTCGAGACACTGGAGCTCATCACACACTGATGTTTAATCTGCACACACACACACACACACACACACACACACACACACACACAACACACACACACACACACACACACACACACACACACCACACACAACACACAAACGTGGAGACACTGGAGCTCGGAGAGTTTAATCATCACACACTGATGTTCAATCTGCACACACACATACACACACACACACACACACACACACACACACACACACACACACTTCGAGACACTGGAGCTCATCACACACTGATGTTTAATCTGCACACACACACACACACCACACACACACACACACACACACACACACACACACACACACACACACACACACACACACACACACACACACACTTCGAGACACTGGAGCTCATCACACACTGATGTTTAATCTGCACACACACACACACACACACACACACACACACACACACACACACACACACACACACACACACACTTCGAGACACTGGAGCTCATCACACACACTGATGTTTAATCTGCACACACACACACACACACACACACACACACACACACACACACACACACACACACACACACACACACAACACACACACACACTTCGAGACACTGGAGCTCATCACACACTGATGTTTAATCTGCACACACACACACACACACACACACACACACACACACACACACACACACACACACACACACACACACACTTCGAGACACTGGAGCTCATCACACACTGATGTTTAATCTGCAGTTACGATCTTAAAGGGAGAAATCAAACTGCTTCCTTTATAGAAATGGATTTTGAAAGGTGAAGTGTGTCATTAAACAGAAAAATTATACAAATAAACTTCCACTGTCATATTAGGTGGTATTTTAAATCCTAAAAATGACACACATCACATTTAAATCATACATTAAATGAATAATTTGAGTGGACTAATATCCACCATCTCAAATAAAGCCAAATAATACAGAACTAAATGTTATTTAGGTCATTTATTAACCACTCTGGTGCTTTTCAGTCACTTTAGAGCAAAAAAAAATATATATATGATGTGTTAATTTTTGCACTTCATCTGAATGTTATGACACTTGATGACATTTGCTATGTGAACACACACAAAAAAAATCTAGACATCATTTGAAAAGGTTAAATGCTCCTTAAAAATAGTCACTCATAAGCGTAGAAATATATAATAATAATTATACTTTGAGGCCAAATTAGCCTTGAATGGAAGTTGTTTAACCCTTTGCTGCTCTTCATTTAGGGGTCACACACACACACACACACACACACACACACACACACACACACACACACACACCGCACTCCTCTCGCTCAAAAGTGGGCAAACACCTCAAACGTAATTTTTTCCGTAATTTTAATTTGTGTGTGTGTTTTTAGTCCATCGAATTTTTTTTCATTAACCCCATCATTGCTGTCTGTCTGATTTATAGATTGTACCCAAAAAAAAAATCTATACAAATCTTTTTATATTTACATTTTAAAACTTTCCCCTAAAAAATAAAGAGCAGCAAAGGGTTAAAAAACGTCTTTCCAAGGCAAATTTGGCCCCTCAAACGCTCATCTGATGCGCTGTCTGTGTTTCAGGTGTTCTGGAGATCAGGACGGTTTCTGAGGGAGGCGTGTTGGCCATAAAAGGCCTGAAGAGCCAGTATTATATTTCCATGAACCGAACCGGAATGTTACAGGGCAAAGTAAATGCCAAACACATCTTTTAATCTGATTCCAGCTAATGCATTCTCATGCTTTTAAGAGTAAATACAGCAACTTTTACAGCGAATTAAAGTCGTGTCGTCCCTGTTCTCTCCTTTCCCGAAACAGAAAGACTACAACGACAGCTGCAACTTCAAAGAAGTGTTTTTAGAGAACTACTACACAGCGTACGCGTCTGTCAGAAAGACTAGAGACGGGAAAGAGATGTTCATCGCTCTGTCGAAAAACGGCCGCCCGCTCAAAGGAAAGAAGACGAGGAGAGAGAGCGTCACTTCTCACTTCATCCCTCGAAAGAGCAGGGAAGACGAGAAGAAGCTGGCGTGAAGATGTATGCGAGATCACTGTCAGTATGAAGTGTTTTATCACTGTAAACCCTAGCGCTCAACATAAGGACTCGGTTTGAGTAGAGCCAACTCAAATTATACAAATTAGTTCCATCACATTAACTTTATGAGTATTTAGAACTTTCTTTTCTTTTAATTTCACAAAACTGACACTTTTTAAGTAAGTTGTGTTTTATGATCTTGTTTATTTTAATTTAGATAACCTCAACTTGAACTGAAACTAGGCTTTGATTTATATTTCCCAGCATGCTTTACCATGACATTCAAAAAAGGGAAAGAAAATGCTCAAATTAGGTGTTATATAATGCGTTTTGTGCCAGATTAATGTTAAAGGATTAGTTCACTTTAAAAAAACTTTGCTGATAATTTACTCTCCCCCATGTCATCCAAGATGTCCATGTCTTTCTTTCTTCAGTCGAAAAGAAATAAGGTTTTTGATGAAAACATTCCAGGATTTTTCTCCATATAATGGACTTCAATGGGACCCAAACGGTTCAAGGTCCAAATGACAGTTTCAGTGCAGCTTCAAAGGGCTTTAAACGACACCAGACGATGAATAAGGGTCTTATCTAGCCAAACCATCGCTCATTTCAAAAATAAATAAAACAGTTTAATTTTAAAAGCACAAATGCTCTGTTCTGTGATGCGCGTTCATGTGACATCACGTGATACGCAATTACGTTGAAAAGGTCACGAACGCAGCTTTTGTGCTTATAAAACTTCAACTTTTTTATTTATTTTTGAAATGAGCGATGGTTTCGCTAGATAAGACCCTTATTCATCGTCTGGTGTCGTTTAAAGCCCTTTGAAGCTGCACTGAAACTGTCATTTGGACCTTGAACCGTTGGGTCCCATTGAAGTCCATTATATGGAGAAAAATCCTGGAATGTTTTCATCAAAAACCTTCATTTCTTTTCGACTGAAGAAAGAAAGACATGGACATCTTGGATGACATGCGGGTGAGTAAATTATCAGCAAACGTTTTTTTAAAAGTGAACTAATCCTTTAAGCAGGAGATTTAGTAATGTTTAATGTTTTATTATGCTAGTTTAGAAGAGTTTCAAGTGCTCTCTATCATAGCATTGTGTTACCATTTAGCAATGTAGCATTTACTGAATTAGCTGGTTAAAGCTAGCCAAGTTTCCACGACTAAAAACATAAGTTGAGATTACATGATAAATTTAAGTTGTGTATTAATTAACTTAGACAATTCAATATTTCAAGTTAAGAGCAATTAAAATGTGACTAAAAATCTGCAAGTTCTGCTTACTTAAACGTAACCAATTTTAACTTAAAAAATTTGAGTTTTGCCAACTTATTTGGGTTTACAGTGCAATAAAACATTCATGCTTTCTTTCTTTCCTTCTATGCCGAGAAGACGTTGGTGAAACGCCACCAGCACTGGGTTTATATATGAAAATGTTTTGGACTCATGTAAACAACAGCTATAAATAGTCATCTGTGTTTTGAGATAAAACTATTTTTATATTTTTTAGAGGGTCTATGTTTCTGTTCACCGCACTTTCACGACCATTAAGAGTGAAAACATTGAATAAACACTGCAATGCATTTATACGAACGATCAACATTCATCCGGAGGAGTTTTGCTTTTCATTTAGAAACATTCCATTCTTGTGTTCATTTCAATGAGAAAATCAGTTTTTTTGGCATTATTTGCATTATAAAAGATTACATACGATTGACTCATTCTAAGAAATCACATGTTTGTCTTCACAATATTCCATTACTCATTCATAAACGACTTTCCTTTTCATTATTGATCAGCCTTCATATAGAGACACTTTCATTAGTCATGACATGTGAGTCTGAGGGTATCATTTCCACACAATCCCTCCGTGTTTTAATGTGATTGTGTCCATGTGTCGTTGTGTGTTATTTATGATATTTATATATATACACATATGTGTGTGTCGCTGGCTCTAAAATAATCAACTGTGTTCCGGATCGCTGTGCTGAAAACACTTGCACAGAGATCGCAGGAGTTTATTATTTGCTGCTAGAATACTAAGTGAAATCTGAGGTTTTATATGATTATAGATCAATCTCAATAAAATATGTATGTACCTTTCTATGGAGTGACGTTCCCCTTCATCAGCTTTATGATCAGCTTCACTGCGTTTATCTTGTTTGCTGTCACACCGGCTGGGAGAAAATTAATCATAAGAAATTAAGTTACTGAACACTGATGATGTCAAACAAACCATCGTGATCGACAGGGACTTTTGTGTTTTTACATAAGAAAAAAAACAATAATTATGACGTACTAATTTGAAATTATGACATAAAACAGACACATTTTTTAGGTAAAATGTCCAAATTATGACAGAAATCTCATAATTTCAACTGTTTCATCTTATATTTATGACTTAGTAATACCATTTCTAATTTTTTATGTAAAAATGATGATTTAATGTGTCATAATTTCGACTTTGTTTGTTAAATTTATGACTGTCATAATTTAGATTTTCTAATGACTTGTCATAATTTCGACTTTGTTATATTTATGACTGTCATAATTTAGATTTTTAATCTCATTATTTTGACTCTCGTCATAATTTCGACTTTGTTAAATTTATGACTGTCATAATTTAGATTTTTTAATCTCATTATTTTGACTGTTGTCATAATTTCGACTTTGTTAATTTATGACTGTCCTAATTTAGTTTTTAATCTCATTATTTTGACTCTCATCATAATTTCGACTGTTATATTTATGACTGTCATAATTTAGATTTTTAATCGCATTATTTTGACAATTTTAACGACAATAATTATTTTGTCATAATTTAAACTTTTTTTAAAATCTCTTTAAATCTTTAATGTTGTACTAATTATTTACAAAAGCATGATTTTTTTCTTTATGTGGCTGAAATGAGCTTCCATTTATTCCTGTTACATCTAGCAAAATAATCGTCACTCAGCGATTTCATCTCTCGTGTCACGATACACTCTCACACACACACAGCACAATAAATTACACACTAATCAATAATTAATTGTCAAATAGATTTGGTAAATAGTGCTACTCAGTTCTCAGTGTTTGTGTACATGTTTCTTGTGGATGTATTTTATCTTGATCGATGGAGTCAGTTAGAGAAGCTCGAGAGATTGAGCAAAACATGATTCCTGTGAGGTGAACGAGACACACACACACACACACACACACAACACACACACACCCTCCTCTGACCTAAACACAGTTAAAGTAAGGTGAACACTTCTGCCAAGTCACGCAAAGTTGGTTTTAGCGTATAATTTGTAACATGTTCTGAATGTAAACAGACTCTCACGGGCCTCACACTAAAAACGACATCATTGATTTATCAAGCAAAAGGTTTTCTCGGATCCATCTGGACCTTTACAATCAGTGTGTTTCATCAGTGTCTGTGAACAAATCTCAGAATTACTTGTCATTCCATGAAAATGTCCAAATAATTTGTCCTGTATCTCATTGATAAACGTGTCTCGAAGTCATCTGGCGTTTGTTTGTTAGTTTGTTAGTCGAAAGCCCTCAGCACATAACATGAGTTCAGCATGTTTGAGTCCAAATAAAATCCAAAGACTGAGCGATTCTGGCAGTGTAAACTGTGGACACGTCGATTGAGTTTTATCAAAGCTTTGAATCTATGCTAAGATCTGATAAAGTCTAAAACAACACAGAGATTGAACACATATGGGCGAATCCCTCGAGACCGTGACCGGCTCACTATTCAACATCGAAAGAAAAAACACATTATATTCTGCCAGGACAAAAATGAAGCCTATTTTTAGGATCATTGCATTGAGCTGTCAGACAATTACGGTTTCAGATAATAATGCAAATTTATTCCACTTCACTTGATTATACATACGTTACACATGTATTAACATTTAATTAACCCATTAATGATTTAATAAATCCATTAAAACCAGCAAAATTAAAATGGAAAAATAAATGGGATTTCATATTTTTCATACAAGGATTAGAGCGGTTTCTTCCTTTATAGGGCGGCGACTGAACTTTCTGCTCGTTTTAAATCATTATCAAAGACTACTATCTGAGCTCATCACTAGAAAATGCATTTAAGTCCCACTGTAGTCAATCATTTTATCCCTTAAAACTCATCTTTGATCACCAAAGTTACATTCTTAAAAGTTTTTTCAATTGAAAAATGTTCTTTATACCTTAAAATAGCTTGAATGTAACTCGACACCCTTGCCTCATTTAGTATGCGCGGTTCTATGAATATGCAAATGAGCCCCGCCTCCACTCACTCACTCAGAGATCCACTGGTTGACGATCACACGTTGATCTGATTGGTTACAAGGTAGTTTGTGACGTCAGAAACACCAGTGATTTCAAAGCGTGTTTTTGAGACTGTCTTTGGTTCACTGCAGTTTTAAGGAGAAAATACTCAGCAATGCTGTCGACTTATGAATTTACACATGGGTTGTGTTATTAAAGCATATTAAAAACACCAGATACACAAATAAACTAAAGCTGGATTTTCACCACCGGGGAACTTTAAAGAGAATGATTAAAATGGCACAAAACTGAGATCTAGCAGCACTTCACTTCATCAGACTGATTTATTAAATGACACACAGAATTTATTATTGTTTTGTCGCCTCTCTGAACGTCTGATATTAATGTTTCTCTGTGCATCTGTGGATCTGTTACAGAGGTTTTGATCACTGTCTCAGCCGCAGACTAAGGAAAGCACAGAAGAACGTCAAGGATGATTCTTCTGTTCGCTCAGGAATGATGAAGCTGAACTTTTCTGATGTTTGCATCAGATTTTACTACTATTCTTAAAGTCGGCATGAAACGGAAGTTGAGATTGTCATTTTTTTTCTTGTTGTGACGTATATTCGAGTGAAACGGCTTCTGAAATTTGATAAAATGTAGGGCGGGGCTTGATTCCATCCTTCGGGAATTGATTGGATCGTTGGAGGACACTGACACTGACAGGTTCTCTGAGAGGCTGTGCTCCGATAGCCGCACCCTCATCGGCTCTGGCCGCACCCTTTCGCCATTGCATGTGACCGGAAGAGAAGAGAGGTCGTTTCGAGGGGGGAGGGAAGGGTAATGTATTTGATTAAAGATTATAAGGGTACATGAATTTTAAAAAAATAATGAAGTGCACAGATAAATCATTTATAATAAACACTACAATATTAAATATAAAAAGAAGATTTGTCAAATTTGATTTCATGCCGACTTTAAAGGTGCAGTGTGTGATTTTTATCGGCATCTAGCGGTTCGGTTGCACTAATGGCTCCGCCCACTGCTCACCACTCCCTTTCCAAGAAGCTACGGTGGCTAAAACGGGACAAACATCGTCGTCTGAGACAGCAGAGAATAGCCAGAGTAAACCAAGCTTCTGTACCACAGTCCATTATAAACCACATCATAGATAAAGTTTACAAAGCCATAGTCAGGTGAGGATCAAGGCTCTTAATACATAATATAATAATAGTAATCAGCTGATTGTCTCACGAACGTAACCAGCACATTTCTCATACAGCGAGGGAGAAGAACCACATGAAACTATGCAGGGCCGGCCCGAGGCATAAGCGAACTAAGCGGCTGCTTGGGCCGACTGTGTTGGATTCTGTCATGTACAATCCAACAAAGTCTGTTACAATAATAATAAAAAGATTTTGAAGACAGTTACACTGTATTGAGACAGTTGAGAAATAATAATAGTTTACAGTTTTCAACAATAATTGTCATCGTTGAACCCTTGCTCTTATTATGTTTCTGATTTCTAAAATAAATTCTGAAATAATTTATTTTATATGTTTTGAGACAGTTTCAAATAGTTAGTAAAAGAGAAAAGTAAAAGTTAAAACTTTTTTATTTAAGTAGGCATCTATTTTTTAATACAAAAAAGTATTTATTTTGTATTAATACATAACCTCACTCACTGTATTCATTTATAATGTATCATTATTGCATGACATTTGTGTCAATAATCATCAAGCACAGGTGACTCCGCGTAGTGGGAGGGGGCACCCAAATCAAATTCTGCTTAGGGCCCCCAAAAGGCTCGGGCCGGCACTGAAACTATGCAACTACAGATTTTTTCTAACAGGGTAGTAAAAGTTTAGCTGGCTAATATGAGCTGTTACTGTGGCTGAGCTGGTTAAAGCGTAAAGCCTTGTTTAAACTCGACGCGTCCGCATGAGCCCAAAGGAGCGCGCGGCAAGAATGACGATTATAACAGCGCGCCTCCGCATCCCCTAGACACCATTTACTACACACAATAGGCTTTTTTCCTCTGATTTTGAAAACTCTTCGCGATCGACTTAAAATGCTTCCAAGATCGACTTGTCGACCGCGATCGACGGGTTGGTGATTCCTGTAACATTACTGTTTTACGGTCAATGACAAGAGTACTAATCAGCTGTCTCACGAACGTAACCAGCACATTTATCCCCACATAACACAGCGAGGGAGAAGAACTAAGTTACAAGAAACAATCCAACTACATATTTACACCACTGACAAGGGAAAGTCACTACTCACGGTGTTTATGGCTAGCTTCTAGCTTTCTGCGGCTTCTCTTTCAAGCTAGTGACGCTGTCGGCTACGGTAGAAACATGACGTCACAATATGTCGATCTTCACAGAAGGGGATTCCCGCGGTTATGGAGATATAAATGTCTCATTCTAAGGTAATAAAGACATTACGGTTTATTAGGCAAGTTCTTTATACACCACTGAACACATAGTTATGGATGTCATATTGCATTTCTGTTAATAGATACACAAAATTATTACACATTGCATCTTTAAATGATTAATGATAGTCAGTTGTTAAAGTCTCCCTGTAGTCAATAATTGAATCCCTTAAAACTCATCTTTGATCACCAAAATGACATATTTAAACGTTTTTTCTTTGGAAAAAATGTCTTTATGCCTTAAAATATCTTGAATGTAACTCGACACCCTTGCCTCATTTGGTATACGCGGTTCTATGAATATGCAAATGAGCCCCGCCTCCACTACCTCACAGCAGCTCAGCCCTGTGGTGAAAACCCAGCTTTTATCAATGAGTGGATCTCTGAGTGAGTGAGTGGAGGCGGGGCTCATTTACATATTCATAGAACCGCGCATACTTAATGAGGCAAGGGTGTCAAGTTACATTCAAGACATTTTAAGACATAAAGATTTTTTTTCAAGGAAAAAACATTTAAATATGTAATTTTGGTGATAAAAGATGAGTTTTAAGGGATTAAATTATTGACTACAGGGAAAAAAATAAAAGTACTTTATCAGCACTAATGGTTCCATAAAAAATATTTTACATCCATGGAATCTTTTAAATGCACAAAAGATCTTTGCACTAAAAAGAAATGATCACTGAAAGGTTCTTTGAGAAAACAAAAATAGTTCTTCTATGGCATGTCTGCAAACTTTTGGAAGCCTTTTTATTTTTAATCGACGTTGATTTATTTCTGTATCTGTGATGTAGTCAAGAGGATCTTGTATCATTCGTCTCACTGATCAGTGTGTTATTGTCTTCGTGTGAATCTGCTGAGACCCGCCAAACAGCCTCAATCATCCTCACCACAAACAGATGCTGACAAACTAAACCTATTAAATGCTAACGGTTCGTTTACTCACTGCCAAATGATCAGTGCAGAGTCAGACAGTGTGACGTTTAAACAGACGTTTCCACACAGACGGCCAGAGCTCCAGATTCCCGGGAAAAGACTGAGTTCTGGAGATTCAGTTTAACCCAAAGCCTCTGCAGATCTTGTTGCAGGGATTCAGACGGAAAAGGGACTCTGGCTTTGAGATCGTCATATATTTCTCCAGAGTTACGGTAGAGATGAGAGGAAGACTCGTCCAGATTCTCCTCACACGTCACTGGCCAATCAACCTGAAACAAATGGTGTATTAAAGCATTTTTGGCACAAATTTTATTAAAAAAAATCCATAATTTAGAATTTTCCAAAAAAAACCCTACATTTTCCAACTCCTCCTACCTAGACCACTGCTCAGATTTTCATGAAAATTGGTCCAGATCATCTTCAGAACATGCTGATAAAAATGTACGGAATTTAAGTTGATTCGTCAAACCAAAAAAAAAAAAAAAAAAAAAAAAAAAAACGCATGCCAAAATGAACGTGAGGGTATATCTCCACAACACTTTAACGTATTCTGACCAAATTTGGTGTGTTTTTTGACAACCATGACCTGAGGCTACCTGCACAGTTTCGACACAATGCCACCTAGTGGTCAGGAGATATGAAAATTTACATTTTTGCTTGTAGCTTCTGAACCGTTAGAACCATTAGAACCAGTGTGGCATGCTGAGTCAAACGATACCCAATTTTCCTTACCCAACGATTTTCAACGACCCAACTCATTTTCAATTTTGTCATAAAATTCTATATTTATTGAACACAAACGGTCTAGGAGGAGCTTGAAAAAGAAGGTTTTTTAAAGAAAATCAAAATGGCGAACAGGAAGTTCGGCCGTCTATGGCAAAATTGGTATCTGTGTTCTCGGCATGACCCAGAAGAACGATATTGTGGACACTAATATAGTTATCATTCTTGGTGTGAACGGGCCTTAATTTACAATCGCTTCAAACGCGACTCAACCAACCAAAATCAAGGACCGGAAGTTTCTGTTTAAAGCACTGTAAATGTAGAGAATGTATTAAATAATATTAAAAAACAAATTATAGAGTGAATCTCAAAAACTCATGATAATGTCACATTTCTTCCCAAAAACCAAAGAGGTTTTTAAATTTTTTATATTTAAAATAGTTGAATTTTGCATTACAAAATAAGGCCTATTTTTAAAACCAATATGTTTTGCACTGTGATATTATTTTCATGAAAATGCATACAATATAAAACTAGCCTAATTTATAGGAACAAATACAACCATGACCTATACATACTTTGCATTACTTTATATAATGTTTTTTATCTGTCTTTTTATTTTTTACTCATGAGAATCTGAAGGTGAAATGTGCTGAATTGTCAATTTCATGAGGTCCATCATACTTAAATTAATATAATAATTTATCATTTTGTCCCATCCATTTTTAAAAAAAAGGCCAATGGTTTAGGCCAATCATATTATAAAACTGATCAAAACATGTATTATTTAAATTGTAAAGTTGTTTAAATGGTCGTTTTTACAGTCATTTTACCCTCAAAATTATATTTAATGTATATATCAGGTCTTTAATGTCTTAAATTAGATTTTAAAAACCCTGCAGATCTATAAATAATATCAACCTTGCACTTGAAAACAATCTAACTCCGTATTTTATGCAGCGTTTTATACACACACACACACACACACACACACACACACACACACACACACACACACACACACACACCACACACACCCTTTTAAAGGTCTGAGGACTTGTTTAGATTTATTTTACCAGCCAACATAATATTCCATTTATTTGGCAGAGATTTGAAATGCCTTAAATTAGATTAAAACCCTTATTTTTTCATTTTGATCATCTGAGGAGTTTTCACCACAGAAGTTTTGGCGCGAATTCGTGAGGCTGAGAATTATCCAGTAATGGCACACACATTATTACTGGACATGTACATACATACATAATTATAGTAAACTTAGCTGCTTTATTCTCTTAATTAATAATTTGAACCCACCAGTCCTTGAGCTTGAATAAAATCATCCAGGGAGCAAATATTCTTCTTATTCGTCTGTTTCTCCATGATCTCAAACAAACAACAGTCTGTTGCTAGGCAACCGCACGCCGCTCTTCCGGCTTCCTCGAGGCGTGTGAGTGTTTCCGGTGCGCAGTGAACACGTGGGATTGTTGTCATCTGTTTTACAGTGTGTGTGGACCGTGGACGTATCATGTCGGATCAGGACTGCGCTGCCGGGGACAGGAGCTCTCTGAGCGGCCTGATACTCGCGTCGCACGCCCCGCTGGATGACGCGCAGCGCGCGGGCCGGATGAAGTGCTCGCGTTGCGGCGCGTCGCGCATGTTTTACTGCTATAGCTGCTGCGCGTTGGTCGGGCTGGAGCCGCGGGACGTTCCGAGCGTCAAGGTCCGTAAAACATCACATTATTACCAACACACATAATAATTCAGTTAGCATGCCTTTAAATAATCAAATTGTAACTGTGCACATTTAAATGAACAATTAAACCAAAAGTGTCAATTCTGCCATCCTTTGCTCACCATCATGTGTATGACTGATGCTGAAATGACAAAAAAACAACAACGATAAGAATCTGAAATTTAAGTCATATGAAAGTAGACAAATTTACCCGAATTTAAAGTCACCATGAAATCAGAATTGACTGTTCTTATGTTTTATGGAGTATTGCAGTGTTTATTGTAAATGATTTATCGGTGCACATCATTATTATTTTTTTAATAATCTTGAATCAGAATAAATCATTGAATGCAGCATCTCTTCTCTTCTCTGATGACGAGGGCGGGGCAACCTGTCAATCACATGAGATCCACCAATAGCAAACCACCACCATCCAATCAAGCCCCGCCCACTTTGTTCTTGTTCCAGAAGCGTTACAATCAGGGTCACAATAGCTCATCAACGCCATAAAAGGAAAAGCAGAAATCTCATTGGTTCTTGTATGAGCCGAATTTTTGTATTGTTTTCTTTCTATGTACTCCTCTTTTTTTGTCGTCTAGTGATTGTGAAACACTTTGGGCAGCAGCTGTTGCAATAAATGTGCTATATAAATAAATAAATTAAATTAATTTAAATGTGCACAAATGTAGCTGTTATGAGTTTAATATATAGACCGAGCCAATTCTTCATGATGGAATTAACCGTGTTTTAAATTTTGGAATTATGAGTAAAATAAGGTTTGTGTTCCTGTAATTGTCATTACAGGAAGACAATTGGCCTTCCGACATAAAAGTTAATCAATGAATCCAAAACATCTCCTTTCACGGTCCACAGAAAAATAAATATACAATGAAGCGCATTGTGTGTTTGTTAAATTGACATATTATGCCCCTTTTTAACAAGATCTATGGTGTCCCCAGAATGTGTCTGTAAAATTTCAGCTCAAAATACCAGATCATTTATTATAGCTATTCAAATTTGCCCCTTTTGGGGTGTGAAAAAAAAGCGCAGTTTGTGTGTGTCCCTTTAAATGCAAATGAGCTTCAGCTCCGCCTCCGTTCAGAAGAGGGCGGAGTCTTTATACAAGCTTCAGAAACTCCGGCAATAAGAAAACAGGCCAATCTCCCTCATCCAGAATCCCAGAATAACCCGTAGCGAGTGCAGCCTTACGGAGAGACTCTGGGAGAGTTTCTGAATGTTAGTGGAGACATTTATGTAGTTGAGATGATCAGTGTAACTCCACAACATCATCATGTTTAACTTCAGTTCCTGAGGTGTTTATAAGACAGCGCTGACATGTTCTGGCCAATAGTGTTCAGTGCTCGTCTGTGCTCAACCACACAACACTTTCAGGCTTTGCTGGATCTTCTGTTGGGTTAGAACTGCTCACTGTTGGGTTAGAACTGCTAACTGTTGTCCATTGCTTAAACAAAATGTCGGCGCTGTGTGTAAACGTGCAGATTAAAGGATTAGTTCACTTTAAAAAAAAAAACTTTTGCTGATAATTTACTCTCCCCCATGTCATCCAAGATGTCCATGTCTTTCTTTCTTCAGTCGAAAAGAAATGAAGGTTTTTGATGAAAACATTCCAGGATTTTTCTCCATATAATGGACTTCAATGGGACCCAAACGGTTCAAGGTCCAAATGACAGTTTCAGTGCAGCTTCAAAGGGCTTTAAACGACACCAGACGATGAATAAGGGTCTTATCTAGCCAAACCATCGCTCATTTCAAAAATAAATAAAAGTTTTATAAGCACAAATGCTCGCCTTGCTCTGTTCTGTGATGCGTGATCTGAACGTAATTGCGTATCACGTGACGTCACGAACACGCATCACAGAACAGAGCAAGGCATTTGTGCTTATAAAACTTCAACTTTTTTATTTATTTTTTAAATAACCGATCGTTTCGCTAGATAAGACCCTTATTCATCGTCTGGTGTCGTTTAAAGCCCTTTGAAGTCCCATTGAAGTCTATTATATGGAGAAAAATCCTGGAATGTTTTTATCAAAAACCTTAAAAGTTTTTTTTAAAGTGAACTAATCCTTTAAGGTCCGGTAATATTATAATAAGATCCTCTTCCTACGTCAGAATCTGATCGGCTTATTTTTTGACATGCTTGCAGAGAAAACAAAGTTACTGGGTTTCACTTTTCATGTTTTCTGTGTTGGTAGAAGCACCAAGGATTCGTTTATAGCACTTCAAGATTTCATGATATGTCGTCTTTAAAGCTCATGAAACATTTGTCTGGTGTTTTCAGCTTCCGGTGAAGATCGACATCATCAAACACCCGAATGAAACGGACGGCAAGAGCACGGCAATTCAGGCCAGAATCCTCGCGCCGCAAGACGTCACCATCTACACATATCCCTGCATCCCCGAGCTGGACCAGAGCGCAGAAAACGTGAGCGAAACTAGTGCTGGACGGCATGGCCAAAAATTGATATCACGGTATTTTTCAAAATTATACCGGTTTCACGGTATATGACTTTTTTTTTTTCCCAGCATGACAGTGTGTTAACCACATTTTCTACTGATTGAGTGCGGAAATACTGCAGTAGATTGACTTATAATCAGTCCCTCCAGAAAAACGCGATTATGCAATCGCATAATTCAATGCATGATCAGCCAAAGTCCTCAGATTTCCGCGAAAAATATGTAAGATTTCATAATCCCCGCATTTTCATTGCAAAAAAGTCACATATATCTCAGCAGAAAGTTGAGAAATGTTGCGTTTGCGGCTCATATGAGGAGTTTCTGGTGTTTATCCTCATTTCTGCTTCCAGCTCGTGATTGTGGCATTTCTTTGAGGTTTAGAATCCAGTATTCCTGTAATTCTTTTGTCTTTTATGAGTTTAATAAAGAACTCTGTCTCGTTTTCTGTCCAAACACACCGCGTCATCTACGTCAGGTGACTGTAAATGCGCAAAAACTGTTTCCATTCCATTTGCGAAAATATTATTTTTCGAATTACATTAAAAACCTCCTCATGCGAGCGTAAAAACTTTTTTTGCGATAAATGGGAGTTTTTGCGAATTTGACGTGTTTCCATTGGGCGTATTTTCAATTCGCAATTTCAATTTGCGCAATTGGAAGGGTAATGGAATCGCGGCTACTGTCACGGCGCGTTCCCAACGTTGTTTATGCAAAATACACCGGTATTGCAGTATATTAAAAATTCATATCATAACAAAAATAAACACCGGTATTCGGGATGAACCGGTTACGGTATACCGCCCAGCACTAAGCAAAACCCCTCCGACCCGCCGTGTGCCGAGTCCGTCTCGGGTTTTACGGATCCCTGTTCTCCCCACAGATCGTGCTGGTGTTTCCCGGACCGGATGCCATGACGGTGGAGGAATTATGGGAGTATTTTTCTGCCGGTGGAGCACAGAGATCGAAGAGATTAAAGGCGGCGGCTTCTGAAACTCTCACCTGCCCGATCCAGAGAGTGGTTTTCATCGACAGCACCTGGAACCAAACCACCAGAATCATCACAGATGAACGTCTTCAAGGTGCCAGCGGATTCTCTCTCATCTTTAGCGTTATTCACACTTTAAAGTCAATCATTTTATCTCTTAAAACTCACCAAAAATAAATATTTAAAAAAAAATTCTTGGATTTTTTTTTTCCGTGCCTTAAAATATCTTGAATGTAACTCGACACCCTTTCCTCATTATGCGGTTCTATGAATATGCAAATGAGCCCCGCCTCCACTCACTCACTCACTCAGAGATCCACTGGTTGACGATCACACGTTGATCTGATTGGTTACAAGGTAGTTTGTGACGTCAGAAACACCAATGATTTCAAACCATGTTTTTAATAAAATCACTGGTGTTTCTGACGTCACAAACGACCTTGTAACCAATCAGATCAACGTGTGATCGTCAACCAGTGGATCTCTGAGTGAGTGAGTGAGTGAGTGGAGGCGGGGCTCATTTGCATATTCATAGAACCGTGTATAATAAATGAGGCGAGGGTGTTGAGTTACATTCAAGATATTATAAGACCTTTTTTTAAGGAGAAAAATGTAATTTTGGTGATCAGATGAGTTTTAAGGGATAAAATTGACTACAGGGAGACTTTAAAGAACAGTACAATCCATTGTACTTTTATTATGTACTTCTAAATTACAAGTGTGAAACGTTCCTTCACCCGAAGTTAAAGAATGGCGCAGTGTGAAAATCCCTTTTGTATGTGTCTGTGTGTCTTGGACGTGACGTTATTGATGTTGTTTCTCCGCAGCTTTACCACACGTGGAGCTCAAGAGCAGAAGAACCTGTTTTTGGCGGCATCAGAAAGGCAGTCCGGACACATACCTGGCCACAATAGAGGCCGTTTACTACTTTCTGAAGGACCTGCACTGCCACTACTTCTCCGAGTACACAGGACAGTACGACAACCTGTTGTTCTTCTTCTCATTCCTGCATAAACTCATCAATAAAGCCAAACAGGCTGCTGGGAAAGTGTGAAACAAACAAACAATTACTATTATTTGGATGCATTTTGTCACAGTGAGATTTAAATATTTTTTATTTACAAGTCAAAGGCCGCATGCATATTCCCAGGATGGCTGAAACATTCACTGATTGGATTTCTAAGGCACTTCAATGTGTATTTGACAATCAATGATTTCTTGCACTCTTGTTAGTAAAAGGCGTCTCTTATTTTGGCCTGTAAACTGTCGCAGGTCTTCTTGGCGTCTCCCAGGAGCATGGAAGTGTTGGGCTTGTAGAAAATTGGGTTATCGACCGCAGCGTATCCCACACCCAAAGTGCGCTTCATCACGATCACCTGCACACACACACACACTTAGGCCATGGTATGTTTACACAACAACGATATGCTTAAAACGGAGACGTTTTTTCTTTGAGTTTTCCGCATACAGACGACACCATTGTCAAAACGATCCCCATTCACACGACTGAACACGTAATACGGATGTGCATGACGTCATCGTCTTCAGAGATTCACGTTTGTGTTGTTTACACAGAGATCATTTTCAAAAACTTATGACATTTTCAAAAGTTTGCGTTTTCAGGCACCCAAAATGCCGTTGTCATGTAAACGAACGGCCAAAACACACAAAAAGTTTTGCGTTTTTAGTTGAAAACGGTGTCCTGTAAACAACCCCGAATACGGTTTCATTTGAAAACGCATCTTTTTTGTCTCCGTTTTGGAAACTTCAAAAACTAACCTTTTTAAAAAACGCTCTCTAAAGTGGATAAATTTGAAAGCGCCGTTTTCGTGTTGTAGCGTGGACTTTCAAAATGGAGGTATTTAAAAACAATGACATAAAAGTTTAGTCATGTGACGCATATTGTACCAATAGATATTCATGTTTATACTGGTATTGTGCCTGTTTTGTGCTGTTGACTTTCACACAGTTGCTGAAATATGTTACTTGGCTCTTCATATCACAGTCCTGCAAAGATGACAGAAAATGTACTCGTATTTGCTGTCCTGTGGTAAAGAATGAGAGCAGTTGCATTTTAGACCAAACATATAATGTTTATAATAAGTTAATGTTTATCCATTTCTAGTCATAATTTGGAGACAATGAGTATTTTGTGCCGTTTCTAAGTCATTACGCAATTTCTACATCATTGTGCTATTTCTGCATCATTACGCAATCTCTACATCATTGTGCTATTTCTGCGTCATTACGCCATTTCTACGTCATTGTGCTATTTCTACGTTATTACGCCATCTCTACGTTATTGTGCTATCTCTAAGTTAATACGCTATATCTGCGTCATTATGCCATTTCTACGTCATTACGCCATCTCTACGTTATTGTGCTATTTCACGTCATTACACTATTTCTACGTCATTGCACTATTTATGTCATTACGCTATTTCTGCGTCATTGTGTTATTTCTACGTCATTACGCCATCTCTACGTTATTGTGCTATTTCACGTCATTACACTATTTCTACGTCATTGCACTATTTATGTCATTACGCTATTTCTGCGTCATTATGCCATTTCTACGTCATTACGCCATCTCTACGTTATTGTGCTATTTCACGTCATTACACTATTTCTACGTCATTGCACTATTTTGTCATTACGCTATTTCTGCGTCATTGTGCTATTTCTACGTCATTACGCCATCTCTACGTTATTGTGCTATTTCACGTCATTACACTATTTCTACCTCATTGCACTATTTATGTCATTACGCTATTTCTGCGTCATTGTGTTATTTCTACGTCATTACGCCATCTCTACGTCATTACGCCATTTCTACGCCATTGTGCTATTTCTACATCATTACGCTATTTCTACATCATTATGCCATCTCTGTCATTGTGCTATTTCAGGTCATTACAGTATTTCTACGTCATTACGCCATCTCTATGTCATTGTGCTATTTCTACGTCATTACGCCATTTCTACGTCATTACGCCATCTCTTTGTTATTGTGCTATTTCTACGTCATTACGCCATTTCTACGTCATTACGCCATCTCTTTGTTATTGTGCTATTTCTACGTCATTACGCTATTTCTACATCATTACGCCATCTCTTTGTTATTGTGCTATTTCTACGTCATTGCGCTATTTCTACGTTATTACACTATTTCTACGTCATTACGGCATTTCTACGTTACTGCGCCATTTCTACGTCATAACGCCATTTCTACGTCATAACGCCATTTCTACATCATTACGCTATTTCTACGTCATAACGCCATTTCTACATCATTACGCTATTTCTACGTCTTTGCACATGCGCATTTCTTTCAGTTTTCAGTCCATTCAAGTGTTTACATGTTCTCTCGATCGGATTAGAAAAGGAATAAACCGACCCATTCAATCCGATCGACATTTCGTTCAGATCGAGTTCAACCGGTTTGATGAATGTGTTTTAAATTAAGCTTTCCGTTTGATTGAGTCTACAATCCGATTACTAACAGATTATTTGGTTACATGTAAACGTAGCCAGTGTGAATGAGAAACTTTTGGAAAACGCTAGTGTGGACATTTTATGTAGACATGGACCTTATTCACACGGCTGCTGTTCAATCTGTGTATTACCAATAATCAATAATCACCTGCTTTGACTTCCACACTTCCAGCACCGGCATCCCAGCGATTATAGAGTTCGGGTCTTCTTGCGCTGCGGAGTTTACGGTGTCATTGGCTCCGATCACGAGCGCCAGGTCGGTTTCTGCACCACACCACACACACACACACACACACACACACACACACACACACACACACACACACACACACACACCACACACACACACAACACACACACACACACACACACACACACACACACACACACACACACACACACACACACACACACAACAATAAGACAGTCATTCTCATGCGATGCGATCAGGTTTCTCCCTCGCTCTACACGCTTATCTGCGCCGGCTAAATAAAAACACGTGCTGCCCTCCGCCAGTTGAAGCGACTCGAGGTTGCATGTCTAGGCACAATTACATAATCAAAATGAATTATTACAAAGATCAGACTCCACATGTGTCCTGACCGCTGGGAGTCTGAGGATCATCGGCTCATCCGTCTGTACCGGACAGATCCGAGACTGTTTCACACCGCATGCGTAAACAACCCACTGACCGCACAGCCTCAGAACTCACTCACTACTTCATACCTAATGGAAATCAATCGCCATAAAAATTTACTTTACTACTATTTAAAAAATAAATAAATTAATACTTTTATTCAGCAAGGACGCATA
This sequence comes from Chrosomus eos, assembly GCA_036326025.1. Taxonomy (NCBI): domain Eukaryota; kingdom Metazoa; phylum Chordata; class Actinopteri; order Cypriniformes; family Leuciscidae; genus Chrosomus; species Chrosomus eos. The sequence continues at coordinate 46,279,978 of CM070824.1, read as the reverse complement.
AAGTGACATTTATAATGTTACAAAAGATTCTATTTGAAATAAATGTTGTTCTTTTGAACTTTTTATTGATCTAAGAATCCTGAAAAATAAAATGTATGATGGTTTACACAGAAGTCTGAAGCAGCACGACTTTTTTCAACATTGATAATAATCATAAATGTTTCGTGAGCATCAGATCATCATATTATAGTGATTTCTGAAGGATCATGTGACACTGAAGACTGGAGTAATGATGCTGAAAATTTAGCTTTGATCATAGGAATAAATTACACTTTACTATATATTCACATAGAATATAGCCATTTTAAATTCGAATAATATTTTGTGATTTTTACTGTATTTCTAATTAAATAAATTCAGGTTTTATCACAGGAATAAATTTAATTGTTCAATATATTCACATAGAAAAAACAGCAGTTTTACAGTGTAATAATATTTCACAATTTTTAATCAAATAAATGCAGTCTTAGTGAACAGAAGAGACTCTTTCACAAAAATTAAATGTCTTATCAACCCAACACTAGTGTAGATAAATACTAAAGGTGATTTAAGATGATTTTAATTATTAGGCAAGAGTTGATGTATCAGTCAGATCAGTTCTTTAAATACAATTATTAAGTATTTAAGTCATTAATTGACACATTTGATGACTGTAAATAAACTAGATGAGGAAAACTGAATGCACTTCGGCTCTTCTGATCAACTTTATTAAATCTGACATTAAATTCTAGGGACAAGTGTTGCAAATTAGCTTTATCTATAATTACGATGATGCACGCATTGGATGGCTGTTGTCTATGTTTATTATATAAATAAATCTGACCTGGGAAATCATTGTTGATCTCGTCCATCTCTAGAACCACGTCGTACGGGACGCCGGCCTCGGCCAAGAGCACATTCAGCTGTCCGGGCATGCGTCCGGCCACGGGGTGAATCCCAAACCTGACACACACACACACACACACACACACACACACACACACACACACACACACACGATACTCAACTACTGCAGAATATGAGCTTTATCATCAGAACAATTCAACATGAAACTCTTCAACTAGTGAGAGTTCATTCAGTTACACTTACTATAGTAAAGAAAACACAAAAGTTATGTTCTTCCTCAGTATTTTCGTTTTTATTTTCCAGCACAAATATCTAAACATTCATGAATAAAGCTACATTTACTGGAGACGCAGAATGACTGAAGATAATAAGTCAAACTCAAAATGAGTTTGTGCTTAAAACAAGAACAAATATCTGCCAATGAGGTCAGAAATATAAACTTAATTCAGAAGGAAAACAATTAAATTTATAGTCCATCTGCAGATATTTGTTCGAGTTTTAAGCAAAAAAATGATAAATCTTTTGCAATTGATATCTAAAGTAATTTTGCTTTAAGAAAGTTTATTTGTACTGGAAAACAAGACAAAAATACTAAGAAAGATTGTTTTTGACAATGCACATGACTAACTATAATTATATAGAAAGTGCATGATGTTAGTAATAGTACTCAGAACTTATTAGTATAAATACAGTAACAAGGGCACCTGAAAATAAAGTGTAACCGTTTATTCTTCCAGCTATAAATTCTCCAGCATCTGTGATGTAAATACTCTGAGAATGTTTTACACTTTCCCTCTTTATTTACAGAAAGCCTGCGTTTTTACCAGCGCTTTTTTATTAGACACAGATGTGTTTTGTCTCCTTTTTAACAGAATTACGCTGCTGACCTGCCAAGTATTCAAGACATTAAAACACTGGATGTGTGAGAGTTCAGCATGCGATTATTTTGATGTTCTCGCTGATTTAAGAGTTGAGCGACTGACCTCACAGTTTTACCCTGTTCCTTCAACATCTTCACCATATCAGCGATGGGATACTGAGCCTTGGCCGCGCACAAACCCCAGCCTGTCTCACACACACACACACACACACACACACACACACACACACACACACACACACACACACACACACACACACACACACACACACACACACAGATTAAACATCAGAAAATAATTAATATTCAACAATGGTCCCCACCTTACGGGAGAGGATTAGGGCCAAGCAATAATAAAAAAATAAAACCATCTCGAGATTAATATTAAGAATTAAATTAACATTAAGAATTAAACTCGTTAAATTTCGAGAAAAAAGTCGAAATACAATCGAGAATAAACGCATTACATTTCGAGAATAAAGTTGTTGTGTTTCGAGAAAAAACTCGTTAAATTTTGAGAAAAAAATCTCGAAATACAATCTTGAGATTAAACTCATTACATTTCGAGAATAAAGTTGTTGTTTTGAGAAAAATATCGTTAAATTTTGAGGAAAAAAACCTTGAAATACAATCAAAAGAATAAAGTCGTGTTTCGAGAAATTTTTTTGTTAAATTTCGAGAAAAAAAAAAACACGAAATACAATCTTGAGAATAAACTCATTAAATTTCGAGAAAGTCGTTTCGAGAAAAAACTTAACGTCTTTA
>CM070824.1:46269987-46272487 GCA_036326025.1 Chrosomus eos | reverse complement strand
ACGCCCAGTAAGCAGCCCATGCCGGTGTGTGTGTGTGTGTGTGTGTGTGTGTGTGTGTGTGGTTCTCCGCACCATGACAGTGGAGAGGCCTGAGACGCCCAGTAAGCAGCCCATGCCGGTGTGTGTGTGTGTGTGTGTGTGTGTGTGTGTGTGTGTGTGTGTGTGTGTGTGTGTGTGTGTGGATCAGCGCACCATGACAGTGGAGAGGCCTGAGACGCCCAGTAAGCAGCCCATGCCGGTGTGTGTGTGTGTGTGTGTGTGTGTGTGTGTGTGTGTGTGTGTGTGTGGATCAGCGCACCATGACAGTGGAGAGGCCTGAGACGCCCAGTAAGCAGCCCATGCCTGTGTGTGTGTGTGTGTGTGTGTGGTGTGTGTGTGTGTGTGTGTGTGTGTGTGTGTGTGTGTGTGTGTGTGTGTGTGTGGTTCAGCGCACCATGACAGTGGAGAGGCCTGAGACGCCCAGTAAGCAGCCCATGCCTGTGTGTGTGTGTGTGTGTGTGTGTGTGTGTGTGTGTGTGTGTGTGTGTGTGTGTGTGTGTGTGTGTGTGTGTGTGTGTGTGTGTGGTTCAGCGCACCATGACAGTGGAGAGGCCTGAGACGCCCAGTAAGCAGCCCATGCCTGTGTGTGTGTGTGTGTGTGTGTGTGTGTGTGTGTGTGTGTGTGTGTGTGTGTGTGTGTGTGTGTGTGTGTGTGTGTGGATCAGCGCACCATGACAGTGGAGAGGCCTGAGACGCCCAGTAAGCAGCCCATGCCTGTGTGGTGTGTGTGTGTGTGTGTGTGTGTGTGTGTGTGTGTGTGTGTGTGTGTGTGTGTGTGTGTGTGTGTGTGTGTGTGTGGTTCAGCGCACCATGACAGTGGAGAGGCCTGAGACGCCCAGTAAGCAGCCCATGCCTGTGTGTGTGTGTGTGTGTGTGTGTGTGTGTGTGTGTGTGTGTGTGTGTGTGTGTGTGTGTGTGTGTGGTTCAGCGCACCATGACAGTGGAGAGGCCTGAGACGCCCAGTAAGCAGCCCATGCCGGTGTTAAAGCTGTCGCTCAGCATGAAGGGAATCATCCCGCCCACCGACGCCGCCATCAGACCCGCGTTCAACATGTGCCGGCCCGGCAGCATCAGAGGAGACGAGTCCAACAGACCTGCACACACACACACACACACACACACACACACACACACACACACACACACACACACACACACACACACACACACACACACACACACACACACACAGTGATTCTTACACAAACACTGAGACAGTTCTGACTTTTAACAGAGGTTTGGAACGCCAGTCTCTCGTAAACGTGTACAACAGTTAGAGATTACAGTTTATAAAGTTTTAAATATGAATATTTTTCTTACACAAACACATGGCTTCACTTCAGAAGGCATTTATTAACCCCCCGGAGACTGGGGAGCACTTTTATGATGGACAGATGCACTTTTATGATTTAAAAGTGTGAATGGCCATTCACTGGCATTATAAAGCTTGGAAGAGCCAGGACATGTTTTAATATAACTCTGATTGTATTCGTCTGAAAGAAGAATGTCATATACACTAGGATGAGTTGAGGACGAGTAAATCATGGGCTAATTTTTATTTTTGAGTGAACTATCCCTTTAAACAGAGACACAGCGTCTTATATGGCGTTAGTTTCATGAACCCACCCTGTAGTTTCCCGTAGGCCACCAGGGAGCCGCTGAAGGTCACTCCGCCGATGTAAGTGCCGAGATACGCCACGATCTTCAGCACGCCGGCCGCCGGGTGCACGTCCAGGTGCGGCTGCTCGATCATGAACTCCGACACACACGTCAGGACTGCCGCCAGACCCACCAGACTGTGGAACGCAGCGACCAGCTGAGGCAGATCTGACATCTCGATGCGCTTGGCGATGGTCAGACCTGATGATGAGATAACACACACACACACACACACACACACAAACACACACACACACACACACACACACAGACACACACACACACACACACAGGAATATTCAAACTGTGAACAAACTAAATTGAAACAAGATATGACAAAGATTGTTTCAGTCACTCAGTGTCACTCAGTGTATTTTTAATAATGTTAAAATGGTGTAATTTATTAATATGATTGTGTGCTTATCCATTTGGTGTGCGGGGAGACTCCACCCACACACTCTTCTGATTGGCTGTGATTTTGGAATGATTCGGTTGCGAGTGCAGAGAGACTCCGCCCACACGCTCTTCTGATTGGCTGTGATTTTAGAAATGAATTGGTTGCGAGTGCAGAGACTCCGCCCACACGCTCTTCTGATTGGCTGTGATTTTAGAAATGAATTGGTTGCGAGTGCAGAGACTCCGCCCACACGCTCTTCTGATTGGCTGTTATTTTAGAAATGATTCAGTTGCGAGTGCAGAGACTCCGCCCACACGCTCTTCTGATTGGCTGTGACTTTAGAATGATTCGGTTGCGAGTGCAGAGAGACTCCGCCCACACGCTCTTCTGATTGGCTGTGATTTT
>CM070824.1:46262487-46264987 GCA_036326025.1 Chrosomus eos | reverse complement strand
CTCAAACGGTAAATAATATGCTGTTTATTTTCTAGATCATGAATAGTACATATTTTTACCATTCACGACTCTCGCGTTGCTCTCCGCCATTTTGAAAAGGTCAAAGGTTATCTCATCTCGGCAACTCGTGCATCAAAATATTCTACGAGTTGCCCAGTGGAAAATACAACATGAGGGGGCGTTCATGTGCATTTTCCACGTCGGCTTTTGGTATTTACCATAATTAGCATAGCACGTGAACGCACACTCACTCCTGATCACCTTCACTGCACTTCTCCTCTCTATGTAAGCTGGATTCTCTCAGGGCTCATTGCGAAGTCTTGTATCAGCTACGGCCTACATCTCTGAGCGTTTACTAAACCAAAGTCTTTCCTGGTTCCTGATCTCTGCCTGTTCAACTGGTCTCCGTGTTATTGTCTTCTGCCTGCCTCGACCCCTGCCTGCCTCGACCCCTGCCCTGCCTGCCTCGACCCCTGCCTGCCTCGACCCCTGCCTTGCCTGCCTTGACCCCTGCCCTGCCTGTCTCGACCCCTGCCCTGCCTGCCTCGACCCCTGCCTGCCTCGACCCCTGCATGTCTCGACCCCTGTCTGCCTCGACCCCTGCATGTCTCGACCCCTGTCTGTCTCAACCCCTGCCTGCCTCGACCCCTGCCTGCCTCGACCCCTGCATGTCTCGACCCCTGTCTGCCTCGACCCCTGCATGTCTCGACCCCTGTCTGTCTCAACCCCTGCCTGCCTCGATCCCTGCCCTGCCTGTCTCGACCCCTGCCCTGCCTGTCTCGACCCCTGCCCTGCCTGTCTGGACCCTCCTGCCTGCTCGACCCTGCCTGCCTGTCTCGACCCCTGCCCTGCCTGTCTCGACCCCTGCCCTGCCTGTCTGGACCCCTGCCCTGCCTGTCTGGACCCCTGCCCTGCCTGTCTGGACCCCTGCCCTGCCTGTCTCGACCCCTGCCCTGCCTGCCTCGACCCCTGCCTGCCTCGACCCCTGCCCTGCCTGTCTCGACCCTGCCCTGCCTGTCTCGACCCCTGCCCTGCCTGCCTCGACCCCTGCCTGTCTCGACCCCTGCCCTGCCTGCCTCGACCCCTGCCTGCCTCGACCCCTGCCCTGCCTGCCTCGACCCCTGCCCTGCCTGCCTCGACCCCTGCCCTGCCTGCCTCGACCCCTGCCTGTCTCGACCCCTGCCCTGCCTGTCTCGACCCCTGCCCTGCCTGTCTCGACCCCTGCCCTGCCTGCCTCGACCCCTGCCTGCCTCGACCCCTGCCTGTTTCGACCCCTGCCTGTCTCGATGCTGAGTTTGGATCTACCCTGTTATTTATTAATGAATTCTCTCTGCCTGCTTGTTATTAAAGGATTAGTTCACTTTTAAAAAAACTTTTGCTGATAATTTACTCACCCCCATGTCATCCAAGATGTCCATGTCTTTCTTTCTTCAGTCGAAAAGAAATTAAGGTTTTTTGATGAAAACATTCTAGGATTTTTCTCCATATAATGGACTTTACTGGGTACCATGCGGTTCAAGGTCCAAATGACAGTTTCAGTGCAGCTTCAAAGGGCTTTAAACAACACCAGACGATGCATAAGGGTCTTATCTTGTGAAACGATCAGTCATTTCTAAAATAAATAAAAAACTCTAAGTTTTATGCCTTGCTCTGTTCTGTGATGCGCGGTCGTGACTCTCCTTTTCGAACTCGTTCATCAAAATGAACGAATCTTTTTTCGAGTCATTTCATTCATTCAACAAACAAAATGAACGAACTGACTCGAAAAAAGATTCGTTCATTTTTATGAACGAGTTCGATCAGGAAAGTCACGAACGCGCATCATAGAACAGAAATCTTGGATGACATGGGGGAGAGTAAATTATCAGCAAAAGTTTTTTACAAAGTGAACTAATCCTTTAATACAGTTTCTGCAAATGGATCTGCATGACTCTGACTCTGGATTACAGTTTGTTTGTTCATTCATTCAGTTATTCATACATTCCTTCGTTTATTTGTTCATTTGTGCATTCATTCGTTAGTTTGTTTATTAATTTATTAATTAGTTTGTTCGTTCATTCATTCATTCATTCCTTCATTTGTTCGTTCATTCAGTTATTTATTAATTCATTCAGTTATTCATTCATTCATTTGTTAATTCCTTCATTCATTCATTCATTCATTTATTGGTTCATTCATTTGTTCGTTCGTTTCTTCATTCATTTGTTAATTCCTTCATTCATTCCTTCATTCATTCATTGGTTTGTTCGTGTGCTTCTGACCTGCAGTGTAGACGCCCGCTGATGTCATGGTGCGTGTGAGGGGCGACACCACCGCCCGCTTCTCGGCCTCGAGCTCGGCCACGCTCTTGTGTTTAGCGGGAGGCGGGGGGGGGCTGGTTTTGGGAAGCGGAGCTGGAAAAAGATTTTGACCTTCCTGGAAACAGGAAACAAAATATGAAAAGCATTTATTGTGAATTTAATAAGGTTTTGTTTGATTTTTAATGTCCGCATGTGTTCGT